>DWLI01000931.1:0-17720 GCA_018249915.1 Cecropterus dorantes dorantes | reverse complement strand
CTAGAACTGAAGAAATGTACTCTAAAGACACCGTGGTGAATGGGCTTTTAATATAATTTTATTATTTTAACTTCATTTATGAATAACAAAAAGTATTCTTTAATGTTTACTTAACCCTCTTGTTAAATTAACGTTTTCGAGTTCTGTTAATTGAGACTTGGCAACTAAATAGTAACGACATTTAGTGTTTAATTCACAAACGTATTAAAATATCGAATCAATAAATAAAGATTATAATGTATCTGATTTAGAATGGGTAGTCGGTAGTTATTTTTTATTATTTATTAAAACCTTAATTTGAAGCAATTAAATATATATTATTATCAATAAAATTACGTTATTATTACTTTTAGTTATTAGTTTAACATTGTAAAATAAGACAATTTGTACGTATTGTAAATTAACAGTCTCTTCAGTACAAGATTTATTTATTGATCTTTTTGAGAAAGAAACAATTCACTCTATTAATGAAATGAAAACATCATAATGAAATGTCCGATGAGACAAAAATAAAGACTAAATTTCCTATAAATTTTATGTACATCTGTGTAATTCAGACTTACTTCCATGACAATTGAACGTGACTTTATACCAGACTGATCTATACCATATACAAAGAAGACCTAAACTAAAATATATAGTACATACCTTTCCAGCGGGAAGTTGCGTATTAACGACGGGATCGGGTCCGGGCGAGTCGCTCTCACCGACAGAGGACGCCTCGCGACTCCTGGTCTCGTGGCTCGATTGCTCAGAGCTCACAGATTCCACTTCCACCTCACCTAATAAAATAACAAATCACTTAATAATCATTTAAGACTAACTAAAACATAATCTTTAGCACAAACAAATACATGTTGTATTATCTTCAATATCATTTTATCAGTTAACTGTGACACCAAGTATTGAAAATACTATCATAGGTTTACGAAAGGTGAATATATAATATATTAATTATATCACATTATTAAAGGTGCTGTTATTACAATAATTACGCATATATCGTTAAAAAGGCTTTTCGGAATTCCGTCTCTCAAGTCTGGAACCCATGAGAATGTAAGTTACATACAACATTTTTACAACTTAAAATAACATGCCTATACATTTGTTGGCGAAAATTTATGTAAAGAGTGCAATAATACGAAAAGAAACCGACATGAAACTACTTTCTAATAATAATGGTTACGATGTTATGGTAAATCTGATAAATACTTATTACATTCAGTAATTATATAATTCCTTGTTTCCTAAGTTTAAAGGTCCTGAAATTAATTGATATAAATATTCATTAAAAATACTAGCATAAAATTAATATAAAATTGTACTTACCGAAAGAGGTGTCGTGTGAAGTTTCGCCGTTGACCTGCGTGGTCTCCATGGCCTTGCTGGGCTGACTAGACAACACCTGACTCTCTACCGGCAGCGCGCCGAGGGGGTCCACGAGCTGCCCCTCTTGCATCGCCGCGTCCTCGCAGTCCCTCAGGAACGGGTTAATACGATTCCTCGAACCCGGGGTCAATACGGGCGTTTTGGCTTTCTCGAACGACGTATCCTCCAACTCGTTCTTTGATTCGACGATCTCGTTCTTCAGCTCGCTGATATCGTTCCTCAGTTCAGTTATCTCGTTCCTGAGCCCAGCCATGGAGGTTTTCGTCCGGCTGAGATGCGTGTAGTCCAAGGCCTTGTCGAAGTCGGGCGTGTCGTCGACCGACATGCTCCGTATGGATAGTGTGTCGTCGTTGGTGAGATTGGTCGATGAAACCGCTTGCGAACCTAGAACAACGAAAGTGACACTTACCTATACCTGAATGGTAACAAGTTGGACTCTAGTTGGTCTATTCTAGCCTAATGACTTTACAGCATGTCCCTACGTTTTTTTTAAACTACATATTTTAAATATGTCACAAAATTACACTGACGCTAATGTGTGTAAATTACATTATAAAATACATGATTACGATTAGTTTTGATATAACTTAATAAAGTTAATGAAGATCTAACATGACTGTGAAACTTTCAATATTCTGCTACGCTTAGCATTAATGCTTAATAAATGTGTGCATTTTCAATCAATATCAACGAATTCTATATAGTAGAAATCGAATACACTGCGATCCTACCATATCCACTGGAAGATATTGAGGGGGAGTTCTTGCTGGGAACTCTCTCGCAGGCCAGTTCGTGCAGCGAGTCCAGTGTCTTTGATGTCGGTAGAAAACCGCGCGACGTGGCGCGAGAACGTGTGCGCTAAAAAATAAAACAGAAGATAAATTATTACCGCATATCTTTTATAATATCAACAAACATACGGTCCAATTACGTTAACGCTAAAGGCAGCGCAAACTCTGTCACAGAAGAAGGTAGGTAAGTTACTTCATATATGACATGGCTCAGAGAAAAACTTTAAAGAGCTTTTTCAAAACACTTAAAATCTAATTGTACATCTATCAGTATCTCAACTTCATTTGCCATTTATTTGCTTCTAACCTCATTAATTTCCACAAGACGACAATTAGTACAAGTTAATGGCAGTGACCAGTGTATGTACAAACTGTGTACGTGAATGCCTATTAAATTAACATACCTCAACAGTTTTATTTTTAGTTTTCTCAAAATAAAGGTTTCATATTTTTAAACAATTTATTATATTATTAATTGAAAATAAATTTTCGGTTTACTATCATCTATAATCAAATATATCACCGACACCACCGATTCACATACTCATTCAACACCAAAAAATGCCGTATCGCACTCATTATACTAATATTATAAAACAGTTTGTTTGGTTGAACGGGCTAATCTCAAGAACTACTGGTTCGAATTGAACACTTCTTTTGTATTTAATAGCCCATTTCTTGAGGAAGGCTACAAGCTATATAACATCGCATTATATTTGTTTGTTGTTTTTTTCTTATGTAGTAGCGACTGAAACCGCGGAGCCCACCTAGTACGTATACATAACGCACGTTACCTGCGAGCGGGGTGTAGTGAGCTCGTCGCTGGGCGCGCTCTCCGGCTCCGAGTGCGAGTCGTCGTCGTTCCGGCGGCCGGGCTCCTCGTGCAGCGTCGTCATGCGGAGCCCCAGCTTACCGCTCGCAGGGGACGCTGCAACACCCACCCGAAAACATATTTATATAGTGAAAACGTACGATTATACGTGTGTTTACACGTAACAAAGGTGTTATGTGTCTAGGATACGATACGAAATAATAAATAAATTGTAACATTAAATAGATGTGTAAGAAATGTGTGGCCATAATAATTGTCCAGTCATGCCGTATCTTATCTTACTGCTCAATATAACTTTCCTCTCTGTTTGGTACACTCGGTTTGTTAGTTTTAACTGTACTTTCAGATTGATTATGTTCTCGTTTACCATGGTAACATCTATTTTCCAAATACACAAATAACTCATACAGAGCAGAATAAAGATCTGCAATCGAAATTGACATTCTAGAGCGAAATTCAAAAATATAGCTATGGTATCATCAAGTATTGATCTATTTTTTTATTTGTTTTTTTATCATTTATCCTAGTTTTTCAATCCAGACAATAACATCTTTGTTACATACGTATTATTTTAAAGCCAACCAAATATACGAACCATATACCTTTTTACAAAATTATCTAAAATATACAAGAGAATCAAACAGAAATAAGTTAAAGAAATATTTGTCTAATCTTAAGTTATCGTATTGTAGTGAAGCGGTCTCCATAAACAAAATATACACTGCAAATTATAATATTACAAAAACTATAACTACGTAAATTAGCTACTTTAGCACGAAATATTATTCTTATACTATAGCAATATACTTATTACTACTACTTAAAATTAAAATAAAAACAAAGGAGTTACTGGATCACCTCAAGATAGCTGTATTACAAATATCTCAAACAGACCCCTACAAAGACCAGCACGGAACTTATAATATAGCAATTTTAGTAAGTATCGCCGTACGGCAAAGATATAAATAATAATCATGATTCAAGAAAAAGAAGTGCATTATTATATCATTGAAGAATATCTGAATGTATGCTTGTGCCCATGAACTCGAGTATTACAAAAAATAAAAAAAAATATATAAACGACAAAACAATTTGCACGATAACACATCTGCACTTTTGTACACAATACGCCAATTTCATGCTTTTGCAATAAACATCATGCCAATTGATTATCACGTCATAAAATAACTCCTACCGAGCAGAGCAAATAAAAACAAAAGAGTCTCTCGTGTCTGTAGAAACAATTTTACAAACGATAATAAAATTAATCGTCTAAATCCTATTTAAAATCGATTCCTGTGTCACGCGATTATTCGCTTTTAAATTGCAAATATTCTAAAATTGTATCCAATTTAGTGGATTCCAATTTAGTGAAGTGGAATAGAACATTTAAATATTTATTTCGATACAATAATTGGAAACAGACTGTCAACTGTAGTTGACTGTCAACTTTAAAACTGTATTCGCATGACACTGCATCGATTTACAATTGAAACAAATCAATGAGCTGAACAATCGTGAATGAAGACGGAACTAAACAAAAGTTTTGTAAACAAGCCAATCTAGTGATTCTACTGCTAAAAGTCAGCACGTACACTTGTTCGGCGTCTGCAGTCGCAGTGAGTTGAGGTTCAAATTCAAGTTAAGGAACGTTGGCCGAGCTGCAATAGAAACGTTAATATCCACATGAGTTTCATATAGTTCTTCGTTGACGCCGTCATATACATCCTACTATCGGTACTCGACTGGCCTAAATATTATCTAACGCATTCAAAGGGATTATTACACAAATGGGACACCTGTTAACAATTGATTAAACACAAAATGGATCCTAAAATAACTCTATTACATTAGATTTACTTATCATCTATTTGCTATCTAAAAAATCTAATTGTACATATTGTATTGACCAATTTGGGTACTAGTTTATAGAAATACTAAATAAAAATGGACCAAATATAAAAGTATACTTAACAACATTTTACCACATGTACTAACAAATATATATCACATAATTAGTCATATTTTATATACACAATGTCTATTCCATGCGTCAATTACATTTCTATACATATACTTATTTGTATTAAGTTATAACACCATATATTATTACGAATGTTGCAATTCGCTACTTATCATGCAACTGTACCTAACACACACATATACCTATATCAATTTTATTATTCTAACGCTACGTTTACATTCTACTTACACAGAAACAAAACTGTCTTTCAAGTTTTTAGCCACATCGTACTTTCATACAAACGTGTATATGTTTACATATCTCAGTTGTGAATATTGGCTGTATCATCTTTAACACAGAACTTCAATAAGCAAAGTGATTGGTCCATAACTAATTATTTCTAATTGAAAGCGGATAGTTTCATTATTTATTTTATAGCATATAGACGAGTGAAAGGGAAATGGAAGTAATAAATCATGCTGGCGTCATGCAAATCAAATAGACACGCAAACAAACAAAGATAAACACAACGACAGAAGCTAGCTTGATGCTCGAAGCTCTCCAATCATGTTACACTCTAACAGCCTCAGCTATAGGGTCTAATTTCATTTCCGGTGCGGTATAATTTTGAAAATGATCTTACTCCATGATGTATGACGAAGTCGTCAACTGATAAATAGCCAATACTTTACATGTCAATGATTCAATAGAATTTACAGCCAATCAGTAACCGATACACTAAAACAAGAACTTAATTAATTGTGTAAGAGTATCACAGCACATCTAGGTATTTAATACCAACATTAATGTTGCATTCGTCTAATAAATTTTGCCATACAATTGCCATTCCGAGTCAGTTACCATTTATTATTGTCTTCTGTTTACCTGATAAGAACGAGCCTGAAGGTAGCGAGGGATCGAGATATAGAAAAAAAAACAACGTTAGTTTAAGCTGGGTTTGAAATTTTGCAATTTGTGTGTGGCCTTATTCTCTGAACTGCCGATTCAAATGGATACCTCAGTTTTGATGGGACTGAAGTCATTCGAATTGCATGTCTTCACAGAATAAGTTTGTCAGCCCCTATCGAAATAAAGACCGAGCTGATTGTATTGTTTCACTCGTTCCGTTTTCGAAAAAGAGCGGTCATATTAAAAATTAAAGATAATTTACAGAAATGGAGGGTACAAGAAGAAGTGGTGAGAGAGGAAGGGGGGGTGAGAGTGTAGTGAGCATAGCATTGCCACGAAGCGAGTGGAAAAAGTAAATCATATTGAAATCATGAATAGGTAAATGTTATATTGTCATGAAAAGATTTTATGACGATTCTGCCAATCTTAATAGTTCAGTGAAAATGAGTCGACTGTAGTATATGTATGAAATCCTGGACGTCCCTTCGCGTTGCCCTTGAGTTTTTTTTCTATTCTAAACCTAAATTAGCGTGCATTTGTATAATTGTATACTTTGTATAAACGCTAGGTTCAGATTTTATTTAAACCTAATCTACTCAGTGCACTAAATATCTTCAAAAGCTAATTACTTTACACGGATGACTTTAGGAGATTGTTCATCCTTTTGATTTAAAATTTAAATCTAAAACACAGTGCATAATTAAAACATAATGATACCAAATATATTTATAACTCCTTTCTGCGAATACAATAATAATGTAGAGGAAGAGAAATCGAATGATTAGAAATTAGAGCTGTATATAGAAAGAATCTAGTTAAGTAAATAAAAATATTATGTAATAAATGTGTTTTGATTATAGAATACATAACAATTTAGTTATAATATATATATATATACTAAATGAAACAAAATTACCAATCACGAATTTAGTAGTATCCTTAGAAAGGGATTTCATTGTAAACCAATTTAAAAAAAATATTTTACCAAAAATAATATTAAAGTAATTTGTGCTTAATTACCAAGTCAATTGGTTATGGTCAGTGATCATATTTACAATTGTCATATTTATTTAAAATAATATTGTTCACTATTGTGCGGGATTCGTGCTGTAAAATACCCTTAAGTATATACTAACATCTAATACTAATAAGTACGACACATAATATGTGATAAAGTATCGAACAGTTCAAATATTGAGTGCACTGTAATCTATAACAAGATAAAATCTATACAAAGTTTCGTGTAGTGTGGTGATTATAAATATTGTTTTTACACTTGGATTTCCAATATTAAAGTAAAATTGATCACACATATACCAAAAGTACTAAACTACATAGTTCTTTAACTAACCTATCAAACTCACTCAGTGTCTGCAATATACTTAGACCTAAAACTCATCAACTGTTGAGCTAACAGTAATCAATGCGAAATCGCTTACTAAGGACACTACAAAAGTACAAAATAGACGTAAAACTATTCAATAAGGTCTGGTACGTTCCACTATACTTGACAACCGTAGTCATAAAACTCAAAGAGAACGGTCAACCGCAATGGTGTTAATTATTAAATGGATCCGGTGCATTCGGAATCATTTTGTAACTGAATAGGTCTAAAATAAGTTTTGTTTTTCATAAGATATAACAGGACTACGTAACAATACAGCGCGATTTAAATTGTCATGCCACCGTAGTAATATATATGTATGTATTTTAAATAAATTTCAAGAACCGATTTTACCAATGAAGAAAAACACAAGATGGAAACATACGGAAAAAACTAATATTTTTATATCCTATTATTAGAAATATAAACATTAAACTGTTTCTTTTAAATGTATCACTTCTTACTATCATGGTGACAATGTCTTATATTACATGTGATTTAATAACCACCAAAGAGAACACCTGGTATATTGTACACCTTACTTTATATAATGGAAGCAATAACCAAGCCTACAATCTTGACATTAAGTGGTAACATCTGTAAGCGACCTCCAGTATGATTTCCAGTACTTGACGCCGATCACAGATACTTTACTGTCCTTGAATACTATTTTGAAAACTAAAGTATTATTTATATATTTATATAAAATTCCTGTATTAAGTTCATTTATATCAACAGACATTAAACGTGTCAGATAATAAAAATACATCGTAATGTGATTCCGCCCTGGACGCCGCATCAATCAATAAATTTGTGAAAAACAAAATGTATCATGTCTAACACGCTTGATATCTACAGATACAAATGAAGCTTTACACAATGTTTTGCGATATAAGTGTACATATAAGGTACAGGTACGTAGTGGGACTTACCGAGGCCGAACGGCTTAGTGGGCGTGGTGATGTCGTTGTCGTTGTGCGCGGGCGCGGCGTACGAGTGTCGGTGCGCGGCGCGGCGCGGCGTCTCGTCCGCGAGGTCGGCCACGCTGCCGGACCGCGTCGCCGCCAGCCCCGACAGGGACTCGAACGACGAGTCCAGCCGCATTATCTGTCGTACGTAATGTGTTTCGTTTATGTATGTACGTACGATTGATGCGACTGAACGGGTGGCATAAAGAAAATTGAGACGCATTTGCACGTAAAACCTACGTAACATCAAGTAAGTAAAAAATAAAAAAAATCTTAATAATATCAGGCATAATTTTAAAGTAAAGAACAAAAAACATTTTTTATTCTTAACAAAAAAAATATAAAATATAGTTGTTAGTAAAAAATACATAAATTAATAAAATAATTATACTGTAAAAGATATAAACGAGAAAAATATAGTTTTGTCGTCTAATAAATACTAACTTATAAGTAAGTTATTGTAATTTAGTTTTGTTTTAAATATTGTTTAAATTATAAAGGAAATATCTATTTAAAAGCGAATGTTGCAAGCATACAATAGCACGAGACATAAGGAATATCAATTATACACATTTAATTTTCTAAACTAATATTACATGTACGAAATTAGTAAAAAAATAACATAAAATATACCTTTAAAACGACTTCGTTGTATTAAATATATGACAATTAATGTTTTACCTTTAGCAGTGACTCAAAAGTGGTGATATATTGTATTAGACATGAAGTGTCCACCAAGATATAGTATTTGTCAAACACCAGTTTAATAACATAGTGAGTTCGTGATAATATTCACGAAATTATGGTGACCAAAGTAATAAAATATTCAATAAAGGAAATAAATAAGAATATACGCTATATATGTATACCCTTTTAACGATAGCAAGGTTTGTACCAAGAAAATATCAGTGAATACAAAAAATACTGTTTCCACAAAACCGTACACCACATTATCTCTGAGTTTAAAGTGTCTTGAATGGCGAATGGATGACTTATTATAATTAGATTTATATAAAACACCATTCTGAATTTTATGATTATGAACAAAAAATACATTCAGCGGACTTAACAATGCAATTACTTATTATATTAAGAAGCGAATACAATACATCATGTAACATAGCAACAACAAATAATGACCAAATTTATAATACATTCATTTGGGATCAAAAGAATTACACGATATAAGCTAATAACCTGAACATTAAAGATAAAAGATTTTAATTAGCCTGCGAAATTGATTACAATATGTCGTATGTAAGTAAATTTCAATACCGAACTGATAAATAGGAATCAGGATGAGTTGTGAACGTGCAACCCGAAAATGATGGAGATCCTCGCTGAACTACATCATATTTTTACATTTTATATTTGTTATACGTGTAGAACTAAATTGTTCTCATGAAATTTAGATATATAATTCAAGAAAATAGATTCTAAGAAACACGATTTATATACTTGAATTTCTAATAAAATGTCAACATTTCTTATTGACTGATCTTAATTAAAATATGATAAACTATTCAAAATAGTTCAGCAAAGAATTAACTCCAAATCGAAACCGATAGAGGTCGGTGAACATCACTATATACAGGGTGCAAACTCTACTTAGACAGCTAAGAGCGAACGAAAGATCAAATTTAAATTAGACCGTAATACAAGATATTTTATATGTCTAGATTCTGATATACGAACACAAGTCTACCTTGTAAAGACGGGTTTTATAATATCCACCTTACCTATAATATAAAGACACTTATCAAATTTCATGAATTACTTCTTAAGGTTGTCTTTCCTAACAACATAATTAAGAAGGAAGTTATACTTATGGTATTTTATATCGTTAAAACACGCCCAATGTTATGATTGCTTTATGGGTATTATTAAAATAATGGAATAAATAAACCATGTTTTCCTAACGTGTTAATTATAATTTTGACAAGACCATGAATAATTATCAATCTAGACACATAAAACATATTAGACCGTAACATAAAAAACAATGAGAATGCAACCAATTCGTGTACGCCGGTGTTTGTATGACCATGCGTTGGACTCACGTTGTTCCCGTTCTTGGCGGCGTTCTCGAGCGCCTGCGACAGCTGCGCCCGCGTGCGTAGCGACAACACACAGTTAGCAAGCGTATATATTGTTATGTATGTGTTGATTTAAAATCTGTTTCAATTATATTATATCCACTTTGAACGTTTTTATAAATACAGATAAAATCTTTGATTTTTTCTGTTTCAAAAATTAAATTTTAATTTTTTTTTTTTAATTTACATACAATTATAATGTGCTTACAATATAATTATGTTTGTTTAAAAGAAATGAAACTTAAAGTTGCAGATTTTAAATCAACATTTAGCGACATTGACAAATCTATGTAGCTTACGGTGCTGTCAGAATCACAATAAAATTCTTTAGTTACAATTCTATTTAATATATTCATGTTAATGTACAATTTCGTTTCAATATTCAACTGTGAGTTTAGTGTTTTTTAATAAATAAAATAAAGTAAATATGTATAAAAAAATAGAATGGTTAATATTAACTAAGTACGATGTATATACATTAAAGTACTTTTAGTTAATATTAACACAAGTTTGAAAATTATAAAATTTTGATAATAATAATAAAACATCAGTGTTCTTAGTGCGATATAAATAAAAAAAGTATCACCTGAAATAAATTTTCATTAAACACGTCGTTTATATATTGAGTTTGTTATGTGTTAATAAATTGGTGTTAGTGATAATAATATCATAACATTGACGAGCAGCTAAAAAGCGTTAATTTTATCATGTGTTAGTATACTCTGTTTGTGTTTAGTTTCGACGATACAGCGGGCAACAGGCTTTAAAAAGTTCGATAGACGGGGAACACACGGTACGATTGAAAATAGCGATAACAATCGATTACAGGTGAAAATCGGGTAGACTGTGGCCAACTGTACTAAGCTTTACAACACAGACTTAGCATGACATCCCTACGGCACGCCGAAGTTAATTCATCCGGCGTGTTTCGTATACTTGGCTTAAAGCGGGCGCAACATAATATAATACTCGTTTAAGGGTGTGTTTCCTCACCACGCAATGCGATGCAACGCATTCATTCGCATCTCGGTCGTTTATCACCGAATCGCAGTGCTCTGCCTGCCCGTGCAATGTCGATACGTAATGTACGACATAACGCGTTGCGTCGCATATCGTTTGTAACGCATCGCGTCGTGGGAAAGTGCCCTGAAAATTATCATTGTCACGTGACGTGTTCAGGGAGACGTTAGGTGCATGTTACAACCGAACCGTCCGTCCTTACGAATATCATATATTGATTAAAAAAATACGGAAACAAATACATGTGCACGTTCTATGGCAGTTCTTCATTAGATCATAAATAATTAATTTACTTCAACTTTGTAGCTTAAGTAAATAACTTTAACAAACAAATTCGTTCATCTACTTGGGAACTGATTAAAACAAATCTTACGTCTTATAGTTATAACTGTCATTAAAAATAAGAACAGCTACAATTTTATTTAAAGTTTGGAATCATTGGTGAATATTTTTCAGTAATTTTACATGTGTAAAGGGTCTTTTGACATTTAAACTTTCCTTATTTATTTAAGCAAACTTATTTCTGTTACTTTTATATTTTGACCAGTTTAAATTTATTATTAAGCATAAATGATATTCAAAATTAATAATAAACTATACTACTACCAATAATAATAAATAAGGCAGCATATATTACGTTACAATACCCACAATATTTTTCATATAACACCTTACGTCTCCTTAACAAGCGCCCATTTTGTGATTTTTATCTAATTGTGTTTATTTACTTATACCTTTTTTTCTAAATCTGTGTTAAGCTGTGTGTTTAAAAAACATTATTTAATGCTTGTGTGACTAAAATATGGTGAGAAAACAAAATTATAAAGTGAACAACTTATTATGTTTAGTGTTTTAATTAAAATAATATTTATTATAATATTGTATACCCAATAAAATGTGAATGTCATCTGACAGTTTTACTGTGTCGGTTCTAGAGTTATTTATTGTCGAAATATTTTTAAGGCAACTTGTTTATTGACCGAATTACAATACGTGTACGAACACAAATTTATATACATTTGGAATGTAGGATTTCAGAAACATCAAATTACTCAAACAAACTAGTTAAACAACAATATAGTTAAACATAAGGACCGACACAATAAAACTGTACACGTCCATACAGTCATAAGACAAGAATTTGTAATTGGTATAACAAAGCGTAAAGTAGAGTCAACGTGATGTTAAGTAATCACTATTATTTATATAGATTAATGGTTGATGTCAAATGGAATTAAAACCTTTGCAAGTAACAGTTATTGAAATAGACGAAATAACCAAATAGTTTTTTTGAAAAAGTAGTATTTATTTATATGAAAAAAACTCCTCGCCACAATTAAGGGTTATGTTGATCGGCTTAATGCTAGGACGACAAAGCGTCATTTAATGGTACGAATAACTTCAATGAAATAGATTATGAAATGGTGTCAGATATTAGAACATATTTCAATTTTGAATATACATTTTTGAATATAATTTTAATCTGATTTAACAAGCAACCAACAAGCACAATATCTGACACATCAAGTCAATCAATGTAACTAAGGTATATGTACTATACTTATATTTGACTATTTAAATGAATCATTTCATCTATATAACAATTATTAGAACAAGATTAACTGCACTTATCGGACTAGATGGTTATTTCGTCTATATGTAAGTCAAACAACGCATTGCGTCGACAGCACGCAGTTCGCGCACGCATTCGTTGCGTCTATAAGCGGGGGTTTTTTTTTTCTTTCCTCTACCCATGCCGCGCATGGTCTATGCTGCCCTCAGAAGCACAAAAGCGCTATCTCATTTGAAGTAAGTTACGAGAAAAT
Organism: Cecropterus dorantes dorantes; assembly: GCA_018249915.1. Lineage (NCBI taxonomy): Eukaryota > Metazoa > Arthropoda > Insecta > Lepidoptera > Hesperiidae > Cecropterus > Cecropterus dorantes. The sequence continues at coordinate 4,542 of DWLI01000931.1, read as the reverse complement.
TGGTTTTGTTAAAGTCGTTTCCTTGTATCGCATAGCAATTTTAAAGAAATGATATTTTCAAACTAGTTTTTTAATATGTTTACGCTAAGTTACCTCCATTTGGCTTAAACCGCTGCATAATTTTTTTTGCTATCCAAAACTATCAAAATCAGTTTTTTAAGATACCGCTCCTGCGTTTCCGAGGGCAGTATGAGTTTCAAGGAACACGAGCGTGGCGGAATAGGGCGGGCGGGGAGGTGTGCGGTTACCTGCGAGAAGTTGGGCACGGAGGCGGTCTTGCGCATGGCGGTGGCGTGGTGGCCGCGCGCCTGCTCCAGCTCGCGCACCGCCACGCTCTGCCGCAGCCGGTCCAGCGTCAGGATGCTCTCCACCGCCGACACGCCGCGAGTGTACTTCTCTGTAATACAACAATGGGAGCACTCATGTGAATAACACATACTCGAAATACTGCGTGTACTTCTCTGTAATATAACATTTGTAGCATCAATGTGAACACATACTAGAAATAAAATAAGTGAAAAAGTAAAAATAGATTAAGTTGACAAGTCATTAAAGTTCCCTAAATATTTAATAAGCAGCAATCATAATATAGGTCCAACTCATCATCTAATCAAATCTGTGAAAATTATTTTGAATTATATTGTACCCGTCTATAGCACATACCTACTAATTCGCGCTTGGTCAGCGCAGTGGACTATGGCCTCAAACTGTCTCAATTTGAGAGAAGACCCGTGCCAACAGCGGCATAATAATGGGTTGATGGATGGATAGCACATACACCCGAATAAGGACTGTGAGTGTCAAGCATTTAAAAATGTATTGATATAAATAAATATAAATATACAATTATAAATGAAATTAAATGCCCTTGTTTTAAAAAGTCCTGTAGAGGCACTTACAAATAGTCAGTTACAATATTTTATCTTATCCTCCAACGGATCGGATCGCAGTCCCAATTTAGAATGTCCGTCAAGAAACTCAGCGGGATTGTCTATTTGTCCTTAACAATCAGTTATCAGTTAAACAAGTATTGTACAGTATAGACAAACCGATATAAGTTTCCCCATCTGCAGCACTGGCCTCCTCGCCCGTAGCTGCGATCTGCGCGAGACTTTCGCGCTCCTCCAGTTCCTCGGAAGCTTTGGGAATGTTCGACACCACCTCGTACGTAACGCCCGTGTGTGTCAACTGATCCGTTCTGGAAATCATGTAGACTCATATAATTAACGTAATCAATGTAACAATCGGTGGTCTTCCTAACAACCTAAGAATTGTTGAAGGAAACTGTATCACGTGCAAGAGGTACAGAATAGGAACGTGCAAAAATAAATACATTTATTTTTAACAACAGTTAACCAGCAATTTTTAAAGGTGGATAACATTTCAAGGTGATGTGATACATTTCACATTTCATTACAAGGGTAGTCACCATTTTAATATGTTACAATAGTAATCACCATCCAGGGTCGAAATATCGGCAAGAAGAAATCCAAAAACCGAATATCGTGGGTTCCCATAACATATTAAAATGTATTAATTCCGCGATAATATTAGTTTAAAATCATGCACCTTATCACCAGGTAAATTATGAAAAAATATCATACCTAACAATTTTCTTCCGTATCCTGTCAGTGAGACTTTGTCGTTTGTAAATATTGAGCCCCAGCCGCTTCCTTAGTATGAGATCCATCGGCGCCGGGTGCGACAACCTAACCGTTGTCTTCAATATCAGATAAACACGTTCGTTGGCTGAAATCATTTATTTATATTTATACTTTTGTTTCATGTAAGAATGATTAAAAGTCATTATGGATATTTAAGTTTGACGTCTTTTAGACTATGTGAATTAGTTAAAACTAACAAAGTAATTTAAAAAAGTATTTCTTCAATGCTTATTTTAATACAAAGAGATATTTCGCAGTTTACAGGGTAGTGTTTTCAAAGCTAAGTTCTCTTAAATAGCAGGTAGAAATCATATTATATGTATACTGAAATGCATTCTTTTGAACTCCAACATAATTTGTCATTTTTACATTAAAATGCTTCGCAAAAAATGTTTGTTATTGTCTTATAACCGTTGCCACCGCAACGTAAAATTAACGTATTAACCAACACATCGCAAACCTAAAATGGAAATCGTAGTATAAAACTCGACATACCCTCCGTGATCCTATTGAGGTACTGCGAGTCGTGTATAGAGGAGTCCCAGGAGGCGATAGCGGACACGTCCTTGTCGTGGTGGTGCAGGATGTGCAGCTCGTAGAACTTGTTGCCGTGCTCCTTAGGCAAGATCGAATGCAGCCCCGCCACTGTCACCTCCTCGCCCGACGGGTGCGTCGTTAGGTCGTCCGCTGTACACGAAAATTATAAATGTAGGAAGAAAATGAGTTTTTTTCCAAAATTACCCTTTATTTGAGTTTCTTCAGTTACTTTTTTTAACTTTTAAAATTTGATGCTTATAAGCGACAATATCCCATGACCTCACTTTCATATGAGGCAACCATCTTAGTACTCGGGAACAGTAACATCTCTGTGATTGACTGCAGACAGAATCCTTGTTCTATGTGCAGTAGTTTACAGAATTCCATACGCGGCTGGTATAAGTATGGCACATCGCTTTCAATATGGCACATCGCTACGTAATAGACGTGACAGAAACTCCAGTATTGTAGTATTGATTAATACCGACCAATACAGCGGCAGTGACCAACTATCATCTGGTGGACATCTGCATGTTTCCCAGTTTTATAAAAACTACACTCAAATATGGACAATTTTCTATTAAAACGAGCTTGATCGATTCCTTGCTAGGAAAGTACATGTTTTAAAATGTAATTACGCATTTTTAATTTTTTGCTATTCTTTATTACTATTTTTATAGCTTCGATTTTGGCCATAGACTCACTAAAATAATTTACCCTAAAATATTAAAGACATACCATTGAGATCAAGGAACAGAACGGGTATGTGTTGCTCCATGCCGGGCGGCGGGCTCCACGCGGCCGGCGCGCCGGGGATAGGGCTGCCCGGGCTCGGCACTAACACCTGCAACACACAACGCAATATATTGCCATTGCCAACTATATGAAGAAAAATCTATACAAACGTAACGATTAAACTGTAAGCGTCATAGAATTAGTAGTAGGAGAGTTACAAAATATGTCTAATTAATTAACTGAAACCAAGTGATACTAAACAAAGAATTGAATATTCTTGTAAAATAAGTAATAATTCACTGCGAGAAGCATTTTATTGAGTAAGCCAGTCAGTTTAGTTAAGTATATTCATGATATATTAATTTATCGTCACAGTTATACCAAACAATTTTAAATTTACTTAAACTCAGAATAACAAAAAAAACACAACTGTGTATGATCAATCTGAATATTACATAAAATTGCGCGTTATGCACAGTCAGTAAATATAGTAAACTCTGTTGTTTAGTTTGGCTACTATGTAGAATTAACTAAATCTTACCGCATTTCTTTCTTCAGTCAACGAGACCCATTGCTCAACTAGAGACTGCTCTCGCTCCATGTCGCGTTCGCTTTTCATCGACGGCGACATATTTACTAGTTTCTGTACAGACAATAAAATAAATTCATACACATCTTATATATAGATAAATTCTACAACATTGTTCTCATGTTGGGACGGGTAATTTCATATACGATTTTGTAAAATTTAAAAAGAGTTTATTATCGCGAACTTCATATTACAATTTATCAATATATTTGTGAATGGTTTTCAACTTTAAATTGAGAAAAGAACTGTTTTCAAAATACCTGTAGCTGCGCATGTAAATGCTGTCGTCGACGCGCGAGGGCATCGCTCCACCGTTCCCGCAACACTGCCAAGTCCTCTTCCTGATATGAATCTAGTGGTTTTTGCAGCCGCGACCTGTTAAATAACATTACGTAAGTGGTAAATAATTTTATTATTTATACGTAATAAAGTAATAAGTGATTGGACCTACATTATAAATTATGAACGTAACCACGTTTAACTATTATTAATAATCTGATTATTAAAAATATGTACACAAAAAGGATCAGGCGTATCCAAGTAATCCTTAAAATATTAATTAAATTTAATTTTATAAAACCACACATGAATGTGATTAATAATATCGAAATGTTAAGTTGCGACATTAAGTCAATTTTAAACAATATAATGTGAACCGTGCTGAATACTGACATGACCGAAAACTTCAACATTACAAAACGCCACTGTAAAGTAGCTTTTAAAGTCTGTGGCCAAGGGAAAAGTTTTCCGATAAGGAGGATGTTGTCTTTTTGATTGAAGGGAGAGGGATTTTATTTTCTATTAGAAGGGGAAGGCTTGAGATGGTTAGATTCCGCTCTCAGATCAGCTCTTCAGATCCGAAAGTGACACACGTACTACTCGACCAAGCTAACTAGACGAACGGAAGGAATGCGGTTTTCCTCCCCGGTCCCGCCCCACGCCCCGCTCTCGTCCTAGTACCGTTCGCACCTAAACTCCCTAATCTATTTTGATTTTAGATAATAAAATAAATAAGCA
>DWLI01000930.1:0-17726 GCA_018249915.1 Cecropterus dorantes dorantes | reverse complement strand
ATAATACACTGATGCGCTAGGCAATATCGAAATAGGTAATACACATAATTTACAAAAGTGGGATTACAACAACAAGAAGAGACAATGAATTTATATTCGACTGCACGGAAAAATATTCATCATTCTTCTTTCCTATAAAGGTTCCTGAAGTCGATCTCTGGTTAGAAAGTTGTTTATCCTGAATCTAGTTATTTGTGATTTTTTCGTTTTGTAATGACGTCTATATAACAGGGAATCTTTATTCAGATTACACATGATGAAATTAGCTGGTATTTAATATTTGATTAAAATAGTTACAAAACATCACGATTCAATGAAATACAGCGAGTTATGTCCAAAAATCGTCAAGTTTCGCATAAGTATACTTGAGTATGACACAAATCGTCTATTATCAAGAGCTTAGAGTTTATAAACAAAACATTTACCTGACTTATCATAGTAGAAAGATTGTTCATTTGCAAAAAAAGCCGCTCAGCACGCTCGAGAGGTGAATATGCAGCCTTCAAAACGTTCAAAACTCGTGCAATAGGCGCCTGCAGCCTACGTGCGGCTTCTGAAATGAAGAAAGAGGTTCTTTTCATTTTTGCCTAAAAAGCAGATCTAACTTAATGGTATAAGTTGTGGCAGTCCCGGATTTAGGGGGAAAGGGCGTGCCGGGGCTTATGCCCTGGGCGGCAAGGAGGGCGGCAAATTCAAACTGTGCAAACGAATGCATAATAATATGCTCGTTATATTTAACTTTGACAATTGGGATTGTTAATTTTTGATCTCAGTCAGTAGGTAGTGGAACTCGAGGCACGCATACGTTCAAAGATCCATCAATTACTAGATATCTGATGGCTGAAATGATGAGAAGGCATAAAATATGGGCGGGGGCGGCATTTTTTAGTTTTTGCCCCGCCTAAAAAAAACGAGACGATGGCTAAGCATTCTACATAAACCTATATTAAAATGTACTTCATCGATAAAAATCTTTTAAGGAAACCTGCATTCCTGAAATTTTAAAAAAAGTTCTTAAAGTTATTCTACTACTTAGTTCTAGTTCTACCAACCCGCAATTTGTAAAGTTTTAATCAGGGATCGGTTATATGGCCGGACCTTGTGGCCTCTCCTTCGGCCTCTGGGTCTTCCAATAACAATTACTTCCCCGTGAACCTGCCTAGAGATTAATTTCTCCTCAGCTGGGTTGTTTGAAAATTTTAAATGATTTAAAAGTTCATGGCCAATACTTTTGAATGACTGGGGCTGAATAGACAATGGCCACTTTTGATTGACACATTGCAATACACGTAAACGAAGTATACGAGTATTTCTTCGTTGTAGGTAGTTATTATTAGTTTATTTTTTTAGTAGTTTATTTTAAGTACTAGTAGTGATACCGCCACACCTATTTGCAGTGTAAAACATTTCAAGCAATTCGTGAAAGAGTCTGGTTGCCGGCTCATTTTCAAATGAGGCGACCATCATATTCCCCGAGAAGAGCAACGCTTCTGTAAACGACTTCAGATAGAACCCCTGCTCTATATGAAATCGCCTACAGATGTCATGGCTGGCACTGTGGCAGTGATCACTTACCGTGTGGCAGGTGGACCGCATGCTCGTTATAAAAATAATTGTAAGAAAATAACTTGTTAATAATCAAGAAAGCCCCTTAGCGACGGTCGAAGACTGTGGGTGTAGACCTGTCAATTCAAATTGTCCACTTCTGAGACCTCAAGTTTCCGTCTCACAGCATTTTTCCTCATTTGCATAGATTTTCTCAATTTTTCTAAGACAAGAAACGGGTTCAGCAAAAAATAATATAAATAGTTAATACAACATGTAACCAACAGAAAAATAATTTTGTACTACTACCAATGACGACCCGTGTGGGGGGAGCGGTCACCATACCGGTTTGACACGCAATGGGTACCGGGTTCGACCACCGGCCAGACAGACTTCTGAATGATGAATTCAGATTTCTGTTCTGGGTCTGAGTGTTTGTGAATTCGTCTTTGTGTGTCCATAGTACCCACGACACAGGAGAAAATCCTAATGTGGGGCTATGAGTGTAGAAATCGACCAATGATAAGGATTATAGGTACATATTTGTACTAAGTACTTATACCTTATGCGTACTTCTTTCAATCGTTTTACAAATAAGGATATAATTGTGGAATTAAATATTAAAATAGATGTACATAGGTACCTATTAGTTTATTAAAAATTAAATAATCCGGATACGTATTATTTTGACTTAAGCAGGCAGTACGCTTCTTCATGATTAAATAAATAAAACTTTACTTAAAACTAGTAACATTGGTAAAAATACTAAGACAATAAACCCGACAGCTTAAAACTATTTTTTATTCATAAAGATATATTTTATCGCTTTATATCAGTTTTAAGTGTCAGTGTCAGTGTCAGTGTCTAAGTAGTCAATTAAAAGTATTATTATACAATTATTTTTATAATGGTCTATATAGTTCTAGCTTTCAGTTGATACCTACTCATTTTGTCGTGGATAAAAAGTCATCCCCCCCGTTCTCCTATTTTTGGACCTATTTTTGTATTATAAGCCTATGTCCCTCTGAAAACTGAGACGATTCTTATTATATGTCATACGTTACAATTTGTCGAGTTATTTGGGCTGTAGCGCGTGCCAAAGAAATGAACATACATACCAACAAACATACATATACACGCCCGAGATACATTACCCTCCTTCTGACGCAGTTGGATAAAAAGATGAGAAGAAAAATTTTTGTAAGAATGTTTTTTGAGTTACTTACTACTTATTGCATAATCTTACCATAGCTAACCGTGTCACTTTTTGTAAAAGAAAGTTTAGTATAAAAAGGCCACCCTTCCTCAGGATAATCAGTTCAGAGGAACCCTTCACAAGAAAAAATACACTCCATCCATCCAACGGATCCTGGTAAGACTGTCATTATTCTCTATTTATCTATTTTTAGTTGTTTTTACAAGATTTATGTAGGCCAGCATGCAGGCCATCGAATGGTATGTGGTCACCCATATACATATGCTACCAATTCTACATAGAACAAAGATTCTATCTGAAGTCGATTGCAGATGCGTTGCTACTCCTGAGGATTAAAATCGCTTTTATGTATAATACATTATTATGAATAATTATTCATAATAACTTTATTTAATTACTAGGGACCCTTGGCTCTGCCCGCTTCGGTAACTCTTACTACGGAATCCAACCATAGTTTTTGCGTAAAAAAATGACAAACTTACATAATCCTTATAAACTTTCACCCTTATAATATTAGTAAGTGAGATACTATTTTTCGTAGTTTAATAAAATTAATTATTGCACCTCCTTTGGTTTTCTGTCCTCAAAGTTGACTGTCATTAAATATTAAGCAATACGTTGTCTTATGCCATTGTATGTTTATGGCGATTAAATTATAAATATAAACTAAAATCAAATTAGAAACAATCAATCAGAAGTTACTTAAACAATATTTTAAATACATAACTTCTGACTGAGTCTTTAAAATTGCATTACGACATATTACGCCATCTTTTGATGAATTGGAATAACTACTCGTGCCGAAATATTCGACACCTAGTCGAAAACAGTTTCACCTTCGATTTTATATACATACATATTGCTAGTCATGAATTAAGTTACTTAATTTTTTTTAGATAAAAAGCAAATTAACAAGTTTCTTCAAATATTTTCGAGATTGAGAATTTTGAGATATTTATTGCGACGTAAATAATTCGGCAGAACAAAAAATATTTTTGTGTATGCACTTTATGATTATGGATGAATGCTAGCCATGTGTTTTTGTTTAATCTCGAAAAAGAGAAGCCAATGACGCACGTGCCCTGGCCACCAGCCAGCTCGCTCCATTCAGTTTCTGATCGGCAATGACCCGACTCCACATTCAATGTGTAAACACTATCATGTGTTAAATTCAAACTCATCGCCGTTTTTAATTTTCCAAGTAAATGTTTGAGATTGATATGGGGTCCGAAATAATTGAACACCAAAATGTTTTGACAAAAAAAACTGGCTAAGTGCAATTCGGGCTCGCGCACAAAGGTTTTCGTACCATTGTCTATAAAAAAGTATGTTTTTTTTGTATGGGATATGCCCCCTCAAATATTTATTCCATTGTTTTTAGTACTTGTTGTAATAGCGGCAACAAAAATATGTGAAAAATTCACTGCCTAGCTATGACGGTTCATGAGATACAGCCTAGTGACAGACAACGGACGAACGGACAACGAAGTTTTTGGTTTACGGTTCCATTTTTAAACTTTTGATACAGAACCCTAAAAAGAACCTCTTGATTGAAGAATATTCTCGTCTAGGCTCAGAGAGCGAAGTAGAGACCGGACCCCTATATCCTTCCCTTGTTATTTACGCCCAAACCCAGAACCCCTAGTAGACTTGTGTCTACTGGGTACATTCTTATTGTTAGACATAAGTCAATCGGTCTGAATTCGGGTTGGTGACCGCTAGTGGCTCAATTTTATGCGTCTGATTCAAAGCGGAGGTCATTGACCATATAAATAGTTTGAAAACCTCCCTTTACTAGTTCGTATTGGAACAGTGTGGTAGAGTATTCTCTAGTCTTCCTCAATATATAAAGATCAATCAGCTGTGGGACTTAAAAAATATGGAACGATTGGCTCTGTTTTTCAAATTATATAAGTATCTACTTAGTTATGTTCAATTTAGGCATACCTAGAATAAAATTATCTATATCAGATAAGAAAGCCGTTGATAATGAGCCTCGTAAATATTTATAATAGTAGTATATATGTTTAATTGATAGCACAATATTATGCATAAATAAATTAACGTTTGGTTACCATTGAAGCAAATATTTATAATTGGCACAACTTCTGTTTACAAAACGTATTCTTGTTTGTTTACCGGTTTGACTGAAAAAGCTTCTACCCACCTATTATTGTATGTAATGTGTGCTAAATGAAATATTTAATTTTATCACCATTTTCTAAACTAGACAAAAAAGTCGGCAAGTCTTCGGGAGTAACAACATATGTGACTTAAGGTAGAACACCTGTTCTGAATCAATTGACACAGAACAGAGCATCGCTAACTTAAGTTATAGAACAGGTGTTCTATAACTTAAGTTAGAGATGGCCATGGGCGACAGTGACCATTTGTTACCTGGTAGACTATACGCACGATTGCTACTCCAAGTTGTACAAAAAATTTTCAATATGTATAAAATTGATATATTTATTTATATAATCACGCGAGGGCCTCTTTTGAGACAAATTAACACAGTTATTTTGAAATAGTAAATTGACATCTCTATTTTTTTATGTAATATAGCCAAAGAAGAGAGTACTGATCAATTATAATTGATGTACCAGTACACTAATTTTATTAGTGTACTAGTGCATCATGGTGACTTTATTTTTTAACTCCAAAGAACCACGTAGGCACATGCCAAATTGTTTGTTGACGCATGATTTCTTGGTATCATTCGGCATGTTTATTATGAGCGTAGATTTCTTAGTTTTATTTGTGAGACTCACCATGAACGAGTTTGGCCACAGCTGGGTACCACCTCGCCGGATACCTGTAGTTGGCTGATATTAACACGGGTAGCACTAGGCATGTGTATGCAGCCATCAGCCACGCACCTCCCAGGGCAACGAACAATCCTCGAGGCGCCCAATACGGTAGTAGGAAGACCAATGATATTAGCCACACTAAAAACAAAGATCGTCGTTAAAAATATTCTGTTTTTCGACTGCGAATGCCACTGCATCTATTTCTGCCTTATCCTCAATATTCTTATAATAAGAAGTTCGACAGACTTTATACAACGAGGCGTCCTAACTCAATTCTCAGGAAAAGCAACGCGTCTGTCATTGATCAATGTTAAAATACCTTCTGTATATATAGTTAACCATTACATAGTACATTTTACTGATATTGTTTTGAATTTAGTCCAAACAGCTTCCACTTTAGTGTACTCGTAATGAACGTGGCATTATTGTTGTAAAACATTTGGCGCTCAATCTACCGCCGAAACATGAGTGATCTAGGTTTATAGGTCACACTCTCACCACTAAAACAATACATTTTTTATCATCATATTAATGTATATAAATAAATTTGACAGCTTTAATATTTATGATCTCTTTTCACTTGCAATATAAAAAAATGAGGAATACTTACCAGTGTTAGCTATTTTGTCTTCAGATTTGATAGTGGGAATCTTCGAGAAAGAATCGCTCCTGATTCTACCGCGCACTCGCGAAATCATACCCATTGTTAACTTTTAAATTGTACGAAAACAACACTATAATCTTCGGACAGTATTCGGTTTCAAAAATCAATAGCTTTGTCGACTTTTGAATTATTTCTTCAGTACGATTATTTATCACGTATTCACGTTAGTCACTTGCACCGATACATCCACGTTGCACGAAATGTATCACGGGAGTGCGCATTTGGTGGGCAGACGCTTGGGCGGGCGGCGCTTGCGCAAACAGCAACGTTCCGTTTACATACGCTGCGTTTCCCTTGCCAATTAATTTGACTCACTTCGGCTTCCAAGGCTCTTTAATAATGCTCAAGTATGGGATCAAATCAAACAACTGCAGCAGTGTTAGCCGGTTTATTAATAATCAACAAGTTGCCACGTGTCCCGTGTATTCGGAATGACGTTTCACGATAAATATAATTTCAAGTCAGTGACTCGCAAACGGAGTCTTTTCACTTTTATTTCAGTACTAACGGCTTTGCTTTATTTATTATGTGGACAAAATCATTCGGTTACTTACGAAAACATGTTGTTATGAGTCCATAATAAAATAATAAATTGAACCTAAGAAAAATGCGTATCTACAATTAATTACTAAAAACAAAAGAAAACTCTAATTTCAAACTCAGATATTGATTTATTTATATGAAGAATCCGGAGTAAATATTGATTTGTTTATATAATATTGTTATTCCTATATTCTTATACGTAGTTAAATAACTCCTAATGAAATTTGCTCCCTATAAACAAAAACATGTTTTGCAGTGATATTTCCGGCGGAAACAAATTGGTCATCATGTCTGAAAATAGATTCGAGTAAGAACGTGGTACGTGGTGCAAGCCACGGCGTAACAAACAGTGTGATCTGGGCAGGTCCGGACTGAAACCTAACAGCAATCTGAGAAAAATAAAATTAGTACCTATAATCCTAAAGCGTGTTTGTTAGAAACAGTTGGCCTAAAACAGGCTGGTAGGATTGGAAGAACGCTAAATTTTGTCAAGAATTATTTATAAATTTTATAAATGTTTATACGACAGACATTTTACCACAAAAATAGAGGTCTCAACAACAACGCAGGTTACGTTATTGTTGAGTTGATGTTGGCAAAAATGGGTCTCAACTGCAGCGAGGTTGCGCTGGTCCAAAAAATAATAAGAGCAAGGAAATAAGTTTATTAAAGTAAAATGTAGCATACGAGTGTAGGTCGCAGTAATATATAAGTAAGGATCATCGGGTATTAATACTAATTTGCCTTGTGCCTAATCCGGTCCTGGATCTGAGTGATCCCACAAACACCCGCAGACGTCAGAAGCGTCGCGACGTCGTCTCTCAATATCATTTATCAAAAATACCTCATGTTTGAAGTCCATTGCCTCTATTCTTTGTCACTACATTCAGCGACTAGAGACTTGGCAGTTTTAGCTAATGTATTAGGACTGTACCTTTCTATTTATTCAAATATCTTCGACAACGTGGTACAATCCTTCCACTAAATTCCATATGACGATTACGAATTCGCGACACCTACAACTATTTAGCTCATTCATAAAGTCTGATTGTTTTTCACGAAAGTCGTCTATGATTATAATATGAATAAAATAATGGTATGAAAATAAATAGCATCGTACTCAGCTTACACGCGACACATTATACTTACCTACTATGATGAAAGTCCATTTTAAAATTGTAGATGTATATGTGGGCATGTCATTGTCTGCCGGTATTCATAACATGCTAATAGGTCTAACTAAGAGCCCAAAAGCGACCGCGCATTTACTGCGTGTAGGCTAGACTAAAAAATTCAAATAATTTTTTCCACCCCCTAAAAACGTCACCAAGAATTACAAAACAACTAAAATGTGTTCAAAAAAGTCGTGATTATTTTGAGGATTTGTAGTATATATTTGTCCACCCTTTAGTGTGGATTTCGCCGCCCCTGATATCTGCCGCCCTATGCAGCCTACTCAGCCTATTTGTTGGAGGAAGAAACGTCCTCGGGTACCTTTTGAAGAAACCTTCAAAAGGTACTCGACGCTGTGGGAGCAACGCAGGGTTTTGTGGAATTTTTACAGCACTAAAATCCCCCAATGGCCGTCCTCACCGCTGCGTTGAGGACTCCGGGATCTCTAACGGAACACAACCGGAGTCCTCCGAGCATAATGCCCCTTACGGGGATATTTCTCGGTAAACATTTACACTTAATGTGCCTTCAGGTATTTACGACGGCATGCGACCACCCATGCCGTCGTCCATGCCGGCGGCTGGACGGTTCGAGCGCCCACTCTTGCCGCCCGTAACCCCGGCTGCACCCTTTTAGTCGCCTCTTGCAGGGGATACCGTATCCCGTTTCTGGTCTAGGAACTACAGGGACAAAAAGTCACTGCCTACAAGTCGTATCTACTACTGGTAACGATCCAATTTAGTGATCTACCTCAGATGTGGGTACGCTTGATATCCTTTACAAATAATACGTGATCATTATACCAAAATGTATTCGAATGACACTATCTACCTATCAATCTTTTTTACTCTAATCCAGATTGTATTGATGCAGAATTATGTGCGTACATACCTTTCCTATTATACTACCTACCTACTAATTACTCCTACCAAACAAATCCACTTATCAAAATTGAAACATCTTTTAGAAGGTTGCTAGATATAGATATACCTTGGTAATATCTACTAATTGGGTAGGCGGCTCGTGTCAATGTTTATCTAAAATAATCTTAATGGTGGCTGGCACCATGTGTTTGCCAAACTGCTTATATGATTTTATCGGTATTTATAAGTCATCAATATTATTAAATCATGGTATCCTAGCTATAAAAATTGGCAACCACGCCTTTAACAAACATTTTAAAATGTTCATTTTGTTTTCAGAACTCGTGAAGAATGTTTTCCCTGGTTTTATTTCTGATGTTAGTCGGCGCTTGCTCGGCGCACTACCGAGGCTATGATGCCCGCAACCTCATTGAGAGGGAAGAACCCACAGAAGTGGCGGGGTAAAAAATCGATCTATAGCTGTTCTGAACTAAGCTATTGTTGTCGCTTTTTACCTGATAATTAGACACTGATTTTAACAATTTCGGAAGTCTAAATGGCACTAGAACCCATTTGTTGTAAGAGCGAAATGTTTAATGGATAATTACAATTAAGCTGGAACACATTTTTTTCCTTTAAGTACATTCATTATGTTCAGAATTTTTGTAACGCATGACTGTCGCATATATCGAATCATTTAAAAGCTTTTCATATGTATGTAAATGTAATATTTATATGTTAATTTAAATTTCACTTGTTTCCGCTAAGACATATTTTAAAATTATAATGCATTGGAGACAATTTCAGAAAACGTATCCCAAATTAACTGAAGTGCACGTCCAAAAATATTGCATTCGAGCGTACCAATAAAATGATTCATACAGCCAAATTAAGAAGTGGACACAAAGTTGGTAGAACTCTTTTGCGGTTTCATTACACGCTAAGATAGCTCAAACGTAGCGTCGAACGAGGCGTGTGTGATTTGTATCGGTCTCCGGGAAAATATTCCTCGAGAAGGTTGGAGATGGGCGCCAGTGATCATAAAAATACAGTTAAAAAAATGTAGAGTAAATATGTGTGATTAAAAACATTATTTTTCATAAAGAAAACATCTAATTTCGTGTTAATAAACTATCTTCATATACGATGTAGGTAATATTACACATAATGAATTTCAACCGTTTGTTGTCGTCAAAGGCTGATAGAAATGCAAAAGCCAATAATCCATATGTCAATTGCCCCAACCTCTATCCCTGTCCCACTCAACGTCCGGCGATACCATCAGTGCTTCCAGATGCACTGTAATTACAGTAGATGTACTGTATTTTCAACTTTTATTTTTACTGTACACTGTAATGGGTACATTATTTACATTACATTTCATTACGATTATGATCAAGGAATGACCTTTTTTTGGTCGTCAAAGTGTACAAACCCAGGGAAAGAAGGTGACCTTTTCTTTCGTCCACCAAAATTCCGTTCAAAATGATTAAATGTTGTCTACTGTATTTTTGTACAAAATTCTGAAATTTTCAGTAAAAAATATAGTATTTTTATAATAACGATATGGAAGCACTGATGACAATAGTTATATACTTGTAGATATACCTAAATGTTAAGTATATATTCTCGCAATGTCTATATATAAAAATGTAATAGCCAATTTTTGTAGCTTTTCAGTGTATACTTTATTTTATTCGATGGTGAGAACCATGCCATGTTCAAACCAACTGGAATTACAGTCTAAGGTAAGCGGAATATTTTTTAGCCTTTTTATATAGACTAGACTGTCTAGACTAGACTTTAGACTATTTTTAATCATTAATTTCATTGTTTTACACTTGTTTCCTTTGTTGAAGGTTTTAATTACTAAACTTAGCTTATTCCTTTATTTGTACCTCACTTTTTTTTGTTTATAATAATTTTATATTGTTTATGTTGGTTATATGTTGTCTAGGAAAAATCGTTGTTTAGCGATAAGACCGCCTTTTGTATTTTACAATTGTAAATTTTATTGTATAATTTCCTCTTTTCTGGGTACAACAAAATATATTATTATAAAGTTATTACAATAATCAATCATTTAATTAAATACATAATCATAAGATAATAAGTTTATAGTACATTAACATCTAAAAACAACGAAGTTTATTTATGTTATTTTTTACCAGCGTCTACTACCGTATTTGACTAAATTGTGACTTGAGTACCTATTATTAACTTTCATAATTTATAGCGAAATTCAAAATCATAACATCACTAAGTACCTAGTAAGTACTTAGATAATATTATAGTTCTCTTTTTCATAACATGTTTACTAAATAACTTTTGGGATGCTTTTCGAATACTTATACGAGTATTTGTGCCTTAAAACAGCTGTTACGCATTGCTGTGTTGTGGTTTGAAGGCTATGGTTAGGGAGATATCCCACTTTGTTCTCAGAGGTAGTAATGCAAAGTTTGATTACAGATGTCCAAGGACGACAGTGGCCACTTTCGATCAGGTGGAAGGCTTGTTCATTTACTACTTCCAGATTAAAATAAAATATTTAATAAATCGTTTGAAGTTGCATATGTCACACTTTCTCGGGATTTATCACCGCCGGGTTTTATAAACGCTCCTAATTTACTCCATTTTGATTTACAGGGTATTAGTGGAGTGTCCTGTTTGTGAGAACACCGAGGATTTGTTGTCCAATCACGAGAAATGCGACGTCACGAAAGGCGGCAAGAAATACAAGATGTGTAAACGTGGCACTTATGTGAACGAAGTCTGCGGAAATCGGCTCGACTGCTACCGGGTTAGAAATCAATTTTACAACCTAGCGATTGTAAATGTGGAAAAATGCACGTAGTTTAAATTGTGTTCACTAGTCTTTGGTTGCCGGCTCACTTAGATATGTGGCGACCATCGTAGTCGGGAGTTCGGGAGCAGCAACGCGTCTGCGACAGACTCTAAAACTCCTTTTCTATTTGAAATTACTTACAGATACCCATGGGCGGCAGTAACCACTTACCATCAGGTGGATGCTTGTTTACTAATCTGTTAAAAAGCTAATTTAGTCCTCAGAAGACAAAGGATTAGTGACTAACCTCAGATAAACTCTGATTTTAGCTAGAGTTGAACATCTATCGTCTTAGTCGTTTTTTTTAGTCGCTTCAAACGAAATTGAGTGGGCAACCACGTCCTTCCACCGAAACGCAAATCACGCTAGAAATAGGTGTGGTGGTATCTAAGCGAACGACATTGTTTCTACCTCCTCACCATAAATTTCTTACTACTCGACCAAGCTAACTAGATGAACAGAAGGAATGCGGTTTCCCTTCCCGGTCCTGCCTCACGCCCCGCTCTCGTCCTAGTACCGTTCGCGCTTAAACTTCCTAATCTGTTTTAATTTTAGACATTAAAATAAATAAGCAAATAATAATTTGTTATACTCATTAGTTTTTGTTACAATGATAACCAAAATAATAAAAAAAAAAACGTTTTTTAAGTATAAATATATATATGTAAATTATTTAGACAGAAATTTATTAAAATTCACATTTCATTGAAATCAACATTTCACAAAAAATAATTGCATTTTTTTGTCATCAGTACTCGCGCGCTTGCGAGTGACGTCACGTTTGACATTCGTGTTCTTAGCTTGGTCGACTAGTACATTTACTTTTTACTTTTAAATTTTAACAGGGCCCCGGCGAGCAATGCTCGGAGAAAATGCGTTATGACGTCTACGGGCAAAAATGCGCGCGTGGCTTCTACTGCAATGACGTGTTCCATGTGTGCACTGGGCTGGGCTACAATAATATCGACAGCAATGCACTGTGGTACTTAAA
This sequence comes from Cecropterus dorantes dorantes, assembly GCA_018249915.1. Taxonomy (NCBI): domain Eukaryota; kingdom Metazoa; phylum Arthropoda; class Insecta; order Lepidoptera; family Hesperiidae; genus Cecropterus; species Cecropterus dorantes. Next base: position 5,076 of record DWLI01000930.1, on the reverse strand, counting down.
CAACCTGTACCGGTACCCTCTGGGCTCCCAACACGACCAGGCCTCCAAAGCTGATTCCATGCTCCTATCGTAAAGTTATTTCAATTCTAACAATGTGTAACACAAGACGTTAGCAAAATTTAATGCTTGCTAATAAACAAGACATTATTTATACACGTATGTTTTATTTCTAAACCGTAAGACTAGTGTCTGCATGTTTAGTGTTCAAATCTTAGCTGCGTTGTTAATTACAATATTACGTTTACCATTTGGTGTACCTAAGCCATTTTCAGTATCAAAGTCCTTCAGTCGAATCAACAAAAAGGGCTTCCCCTTTTGTCATAAAAAACCACACCCTTATCCATGGCTTGCCATAGACAATTACAAACATAAAAATAAGTAATCATAAAATCTTATAGATAACAGATTTTACAATAGTCATTACACTATAATGTAAGAATATAATAAACTCTAATAAATAAAACATTTAAATGATTGGCAAATAACACAAAATAATAACCGAAGTGACGGTCTAAGGTCAAAGGACCGCCATACATGGAACGATGTCTGGTTTCATTCAACCCTTTATAGGAAAATACCTGTATTATTTCCCTATAAAAGGTTAAAATCGGACATCGTTTATTCTATTCGTCATTTTTATAAATAAATCTTTTTCAAAAAAGAGGGTTTGGTAAATTAATATCATAGGCCAGCGATTCTCATATGGCGGATTGTAACGCGGCACCGGGCCAAGGAAAAAAATATAAGGTTGTAATATTGTCTCTGAGCAATTTGTACCTAGTGTACCTTTACAATCAACTTTGCTCGTAAATGTACAAGAGGCGCTACACGGTAGTGTGTATTTGTTTTTACTTGAATACAGTTACAGCATTTTAGACATTTATATATTTTTTTTAATAATTATAACATTATATAGTAGGTTAGGCAGGTGGAACGCATCAAATCTGAGCCACCCAATAATCAGTGTGATATCATTCTTTTGATGTGAAATGGAGAAAGAGGGAATTTCCATGTAAGTATAATAATATAATAACCGTGGTAATTATTATAAAAAAAAGTCTGTGTATGCAATTCACACACAGAAACTAAATAATAATAAACATAAAATTATTCCTGGTAAGAAAACATGTCCAGACAGTGATAGCCTAATGTTTTAAACTAGGCTTCTCCATCGAGGGACCGAGGTTCGAATTCCAGGCACAACTGATTTTTCTAAAATTATATGCACGTTAGAATTTAATTAACACTGCTTTAAGGTGTGGGGACAACATCGTGAAGGAACCTATACAATTGAGAGTTTTCTAAAAGTAATAAAACTTCATGAACCGTTAATAAAAAAAATTACATTCAAACAGTAAAAAAGTAGTGCACAGTGAAAGCCTGCAAATCAAATTTCGTAAGCAACACTAAATATCGTAAAGATACACTTACGGATTGAACTTTTCTATCATTCGTCAGATCGGAATATTGAGCCCCAGCGCAAGAACAAAAATAAATGGTTAAGTTTTTATGCAGTTTATATATAATAAATATGGCGCGTAACAGAAAAATGTGACAAATTTCTCTCAACGTCGATAACGTCGATAAAATAGTTTTACTTTAATAATGCAATTTTAAATAACATTTGTGGCGTAAACATAAATTGTAATATAAATCTTTAAAGGGTAATGTCGTTTTCCCTTATTCTTTTTTTGTTTTCTGTAATGCAACATTTAAAAACTCGCCGAACTTAGATGAATCGGCTTAAACACAACTGTGCATATAACTTACTCGTATGTATTCATTCGATATTTACCCAGATGCTCTTCTGTTATATTTTTTAAGTCTTGAACATAGTAGTATTAACATTGCCTTGTCTATCTTTTTTATCTTGGATAATAAGTTTGTGACGTCAATTGTGTTTGCCTTAAAACAGCACAAGACATTGCGTTGCGTATTGACTGCATTTTCACCGTAACCCGCGCTTAGTTAATCTACTAATGTATTCAAACTTAACGTGGCTTTAAAGTAAATTTGCCAAGGTAACTCCTTAAATACTAATAACTTATAAGGTATTAGTTCAGACACATAGAAAAAGGCTATTATTTAAAAAAATAAAATTAAAACCGTAACTGTAATATTATGTGTCGAATTGCCGAATAACACCTAAAGGACTTTGGACCTGCTAAGATGCGCTTTACATTAATATTTTATAGTAGTAGTATTTTTAATGTTTTATTAAAATCTTTTGGCATTTTTTAAGGCGCACATACGTATTTACTAAATTTTTGAAAGTTCGCAAAAATAATGAAATATAATTAATATGATAATAGACGGATATGATAAGGTACAATTAATACGACATTAACCCGTAGTAATATGATATTAACGAATGTTTGACAAATATTCGAATATACACTCTACATATTAACAGTATGGAGTAATACGGCGGAGTCTGGTTTCGCCATTATAATGAATTATTCAACAATAGTAGATTTCTGTTATAGACATATAGCAACACTAATTTCCAATTGAATTGAATGACTTCTTTGTTTAGTAGAATATAATTCGTAACGTTTCTGTGCGGGGATTTCCAAATTGACAAAGTTATTCCTTCAAACCCCGGTTTTTTTGCAATGAGTACCATGACGTTAATATCTTTACGATAAAGCATAGTATTAGTTAGTTGTGTCTTCTTTGTAAACGTTATTAGCAGTTTTGAAGTGATCTGAACAGTTTGTTAAGTTTAAAAATCGAACATATGATTTTTATCTTAGTAGATAACAAGTTATATGATTAATGAGTATATTTTGTGAATTACAATTTATACCATAATTTTAATATTCTATTATACTAACTACTTAAAAAATGGAGCTGTTTTGCGACGTGTGCGGTATTGTGGACGATTATTACGATGAAAATGCGTTAATTGACCACAAAGCATCCCCCAAACATATTTGCAACTTGATCCTGCTTAACTACAATAATAATAAGTAAGTTGGCAATTTTTTCTCATTGATTATATTCCATTTAGGCCTAAAAAAGTACTGAAAGTACTATTCCTACCCTCTTGAATTAAATATGGTAATATTTGAAGGTGGTAGAACTCTTTGTGGTTCGACGCCGGAAGCACCACCGCCACACCTATGTCTGCCTAATAACTGCAGTGTTATGCGCTGCTGTGTTGTGATCTGAAGGATGCGGTAAGGGAGACATACTTCTCCAAGGTTCCAACTTAGTCCTTAGGGGTAGCAACGCAATGTGGCTAACCTTAGGTGAGACTATGATCTTACCTAGTGTTTGATACTCGTTTGCTACTTCCATACAATAAAAAAAAATAGTTTGGCTTGTTTATCCATCAATAGTATCAGAACGGTAGAGAAGTGTGGTGGAACTACAGTTCTGGGGGACTTCATAACCAATGCAACATAGCAGTTAAACCTTGAAACCTTCAAAGTTGAAACACAAAGAGAACTACCATGTTGAAATATATGCAATGGAAATAGAAATTATAGACAAGAATGAAGTAGCAAACGAGCATGCAGTCCACCCAATGGTGAGTGGTCAATCACCACATGAGCACTGTTACTTCCATTGACGTCTATCAGCGAATGTGCATTGTTACTCCAGAGGGCTAAGATGGTTGCGTTATAAAAAGGTATAATAAACTTCACCGTGCGTATAAGAAGTTAATTATCACTGCTTTACGGTGAAGGAAAACGTCGTGAGGAAACCTACATATCCGAAAGTTCTTTAAAAAGTTCTTAATGGTGTGTGAAGTTTACCAATTCGCACTTGGCCAGCGCGGTGGGCTACGGCCTGAAACTCTCTCAATCTGAGAGAAGACCCGTGCCAGCAGTGGCACAATAATGGGTTGACGGAATCATACGAGTTTATTGAAAGTAGACATTTCTGTATCTATTGAATTTGAAATGTGATAGAACTGGAATAGCTGGGCCAGAGTGGTAGTTCCACAACCACATTTACTTCTAGTGTGAAGGAGTTTTGTGCTTCGATGGAAGGGTGTGAATGCGGCGGTGGGAACATCTGTGATCATCTTTAGGTCTATATCACCTTTAGGTCACCTTCACCATTGTTGAAATAAAACATGAAATTGTCACATGGAAATACTTACATATCTAGTAGTAGTTGTAGTTACCACTTACCATCCGATAACGTTGACGATGGAATTTTCGTCTACTGTCTACTGTGGTACTTCTGTCTTTTAATAAAAATCTAATCCAATAAATTGTTTATCAGGAACCTCACCTTCCTCCCCTGGCGCTCTCAGCTCAGTAACTCTCGTCGGCAGTCCTAAGAGAGTAAGTCCTGAGGATAGAGTGGACAAAAAGGATGACGATAAGCGATCACCATCAAGAGATAATGATAAAGAAAACGCGAAGATAATGAGAAATATAAAAGATAATAATGCAGCAGCTATGATGAAAGATGAGAGCATCGAGTTAGTAGACCAGAGCGATGAAGACATCAAATACAAAGAGGAGGAACAAGAGAAGAATAAGTTTAAAGTGGATGAGAAGTTTAAAATTTCTCAAAGGTTTTCAGAGGTATATAATTCATCTGTTATATAAATAACATTTTTATGCTCATAATAATACTGCCATTTATCATCATGTCGTTGTTAACAAAAACAAATGCTTCTCAGTTTTTTTGATTGTTAATGGTTTTACCTGCTAAGGTAGTGTTTAGTATAAATATGCAGGTCTCTCTACAGTGCAGATTCTTTTGCAAGGCTTAGACATTCATTAAACAATTTGTTGGCTTAGTCAGCACTTTGTCGTAATGTCAGGAGCTAATGTTGACCTTGTCGCCGTTCTATTATGACATTTTCGTCGAAAACTACTCGTCAAAAAATAGAAATATAGTCTCTGACTTTGGTGCGGCTAAAATTTGTTTTTAAAGAGCCTGAATTCTACCGCTACTTGAAAGTGGCATCCGTTAGTATAAATTGAGGTTTAAAGGTTTATGTGAGAAAATCACATGAAAAAACGTTTTTGTTTATTAAAATTTGGTCAATAAAAAAAAACGCTTTGTTATTTACCAAATCTGATATAAACAAAATTTAGTATATTTTGT
>DWLI01000929.1:0-17726 GCA_018249915.1 Cecropterus dorantes dorantes | reverse complement strand
TAAATAAACTATATTAAAAAATATTTTGAATTTTCTTAAAAAATGCGAAGAAACTTTTTCCCCAACCTATTATATAATCGGCATTTTATTCATATGTACTTATCTTAACTTAGTTCAGAGTTACTGTTACGGATGAAGATGTAGGTCTGTTTTGATAATTTTTATTAATTTTAAATGCATGATTTATTTATTTTACCCGTAATTAATATCAACTTAATTATATATCACTATGTGAAACACGGATTCCACTTTAGATTGTCTTCATACTTTGTTTACGACAAGATAATGAACAATCAACTCTTAAATACAAAATTAGCTAAATGTTTACCTTGTACCTCTACCTTCCTATTTTCGAAAAATATTCCTTTTTAGTTTTGAATATTCGAGGGGAAGCTCGTTTTTAACTGACTCTCTATAAGGTCTCCAGTGCCAAAATTTAGGTACGAGTATCGATACCTATGCTTGTTACTACTCACTGTTAACATTTATATATGCCTACTGAATAAATATAATAAATATATTGTCAGAGTAGTTAGCTGTAATCTACTTGCGATTAATTTCATCACATTGGCAAAAGCATTCACTACCCTATAGTTCAAAATGCACTTACCCTATGGAAAAGTACACTAGGTAGTTTTGATAATAATTTCTCTTCGTGATCAAATTCAAAAGTTCTATCATAGGTTAGGCAAAATGGTAAAACATGTATTCTTGAGTTTTTATTTACCCGTTGACTAATAGCAATATGGTTGTTTAATTAATACAAATATAAAATATGATATTAAATTATGATACAATTGTTTGAAACCACGATAAAACTGCCCGTGCTAAAAACTTCTTAATGTAACATTAAAAGGTTCATTACACAAATATCCATCCAAAAGGTCTGTAAGGTCTGGAAATAAAATCGGTGAAATTCTGAGCGTTTGGACAATCATGCAAATGTTTAATTAGACATCAGTTGCCTGTTCTTAATACCGATAGAATACCGTGAATTTGATACTAAAGAGTAATCGATAATATCCATACAAAGAAATCGTGTATTTGTAAACGTAAAATTCAAATCAAGTCAGGACTGACAGCACGGTCCTCCATGATTTTAATTTTCGTGTGGTGAAATTACCATTTCAGAAGGCCCTTATGCCTTTTTGCTTCCTCAATCAGTTTATAGCATCCATATAAACTGTAATTTAAAATGTACTTGTCTTTTTTAATCCTTTTTCTAATACCTACTCAGTAGAATTTAATAAAACTTTGTTCGATATTTTCTTTTTAAGGTACATTCCATACCTAGTCATGCAAATACAACAGCAAATAAATTAATAATGAATATACTTCATGATATAAATGACAAATTTCATCTTATGGTAAAAATTTCTTCATATTATAACATATCATCGATGGAATTAATCTTGAACATTCAAAGGATTTATCGTGGTTTCAAGTAACTATTTATTTGCATTACTTTACAGTAATCTGGAATAATAATATATTAATTAATAATATAATTAATATGTAGATATTACAATTATTTATTATTGTGGTCGAACATACACATTGCATTTATATTTTAAATTTTATGTATCGTTTTAAATTGTTTCGTGATTTATTGAAATAAAACATGTTTATTAATATACATATGTTAAAATATTCGAATTTAATAATTACGAACTTATACAATCAATTTATAGATATTGTTATACTAAGAAAATATAATTAATAAAATGAATAAACAAATATGAGTGAAAAATGAAATGAAGAATGAGCTCATTAATTGCGATTGTATTTCATACTTCAATGACATTTGAAAAGTAATGTAGGAAAATGAATGAATATTTAGAAAGACTTATTGAAGTAAAATACGAAGGTAACTAATGTTATAATAAGTATTGTACTTTTATAATTTCACCTTGTATAGTTTGCGACTTGGTTAATTTTTGTATTGAGTTATATCTAACAATGTATTATAGTATGATATGTATAATAAATTTCCTATGAACTGTAATTAGTAAAGTTTTTGGTAAACTATTACTATGATCGTGCGTACCGTGCGAAGAGACAAATGCGTTGTCTTTCAGTATTAAAGATTTGTTGTATTTTAATCTTGAAATCATAACAATTCAGTTACCAAATGTGAAGTTAAATGTTATTTAGTGCAAGTGGAATGTATCTTCTGTAAAATCGTCTTGAGGAAAGTCAAGAATGATGTTTTTTTACGAGAAATCTATATTAAAGCCTAAAAGAAAAGTGCCTTTACGTAATATAAAATCGATAAGTGCATAAATTTCTTGATGCAAACACTGCGCTACTCGGAATAATAGTTTGCCAATCTTTTACTAATTAGCTCGATTACCAAGTCTAGCATCCTTTAGTGGCTTCCAGCAACGTTAGTCTAATTTATAAATTGATGTATTCCTATTGTTTTCCTAAGTATTAATAAGTTCAATTTTGTGAAACATATGAAAATTACTTTTTATTGCTTATGAATAAATATAAAATGTAACCTGTCTTTGTTTTTCCAATTCCTTGTCCTATATCCCATAGGTTAATTCTTTTTATCAAGTGTTTTATGATCATGAAGATGAGCTATTTTTAGCTTATATTTAATCTCTTCATGAATTACTCCACGTGTTTTATGTGAGTTGAGAGTAAATCAAAGGTGTCCGTAGTTGCGATAAACATTAATTTTATCAGCGGCAAATATAGTTTTTTATAGACATATGTTGTATGATAAAGTATATAAATGCTTTTTAGCATGTAGACCGATTATTGGATCATTTTTATGAAACAGAAATCAACACAAAATGTATTGAATCATTAAATTATCATTATAAAGTTGAATGAAATGAATATAAATATACCATAGCTTTAACTACATTCAGGAATTACATTTCTTATACTCAAAATAAAACACAAAATTAGTATGGGCACATAGGATGTTTATCCAATTGTTAGGTTACAGAATCATAACATTACTCTGAATTCAGCATTTTCTTGGACATTGAGCTCAATAAAATGAGAGAGGGAAAAATCAAACGATATATAAGTATATATTACGTGCGAAAATTTTAGTCCATAATGCCACAACTATTTATATGCTATGAGTGCTACGTCATGGCATTTCCTTGTAGACATTTTATTTGAAACATTTTATCTAACAGTACAGCTGGTCTCTTAGCGAAGTGATGACAATAGAGACATGCCAATTAAAGATAAAAGAAAAGATTTAAACATGTGCATTCTGCCATGTTTAATATATGGTTGACAAACATAGGTCTTAACAGACAAACTAACAAACAAAATAATTGTATTTCAAAATGGTATATAGAAAAGTACAATCGGAGTGAGAAGAATAGATAAAATAAGATTAAAAATGTAACTAAATTTATAGAGGCCATTGTCGAAGGATAAGCTGTTGTTGGAAAAAGCGATCGTCAATAATAAATATAATATTGTACTGTAAATTATAGTAAACAGTAATAAAAACTTATTATTATTATATCGAACACCATGTCTATTTTTAAAATTACCAATGGGCCACAAATTTCTATTCTATTATAAATAATCCAGTCAAATAAGGTCTGACATCAAAATGTAAAACTCACCTTTTCATTTTAGATATAATAAAGTTTTAATGATACAAAAACGATGTGTAAAGGTTTTCGTGTCGGCAACCTGCGGCAAGGGTTAAAAAAATCAAAAGTGTGGTTTCGAAATTACTCGAAAATGATAGTAATTAGACAAAAAAGTTGTAATAAAAGTGTGGAGAGTTTAATTTTACATAAAAAAGCTTCAATGACTTGTTTCATCTGATCAAGATCAACTGAGTTCGGATTGTCAAATTTTGATTTCAGACCTTGTTTGACTGGACTATAAAACGACTATTATAGTTTTTTCAAAGGTATATTTTCATTTCCCTCCATTTAGTGATCAATAATGAAGCTTCATCTCGTAAGGATGTGATATAAAAAGAAAGAAACATTTCGGTAAAATGTGTTTATTTGAATCGTACATCGATTTCATAAACAAAACATTTCAGTGTTATCGGAATCAATGTTTTACAATTTGCTAATAAATAAAACAATTTCCCTAGATTGATATGAGTGGAACATTCAAAACAATAATTAAATAGGTATTTACAAAGTTAATGATAATCGTTAATACTAGATAGATACATATTTTATCAATTATATCAATTTTTAAATTTAACATTTCAAAAAAGTAATAAGTAGGCATGAAAAATTATAGGAAACTATAAAATATTTGTAACACAAATAATAATAGTGCAATGTAACTTCATTTGAACAAGCTTATGAATGTACCTACAGATAAACATTTCTGGTAATGGTAACTACTTAGGTTTACTCCTAACCACCAAGTTATATTTACCATGTTTTGATATTTTGTACTCTTATGAGACTCGTGAAACATTTTTCATAATAGCTAAGACGTCAAAAATACACCAAAATTACTTATTACAAATTACATTTAGATAATAAATAAAATATTACTGCGTATTTTCTAAGGGTTTCATACATAGCTAACTGATGGTAGACAAAATTGTAGGATAGTCAAACGGGAAGCTCTATTATATGTGAAACACTTAGGTATTATATTTTAAAATTACGTACTGTACATCTCTACAGTATAAATTATAAATTCTAATACTAAAATAAATAACAATAGGACTATCTAGGGAGATGTATATTGTATATACATTATATTATGTGGCACAGACTACGTTCCTCTATATAATGATAACCAAATACAGCTTATGAGACAACATATCAGGCTCAAGTAATGACATTGAAAACCATTGACGTTATATTTTATATTTTGGAACGAAAACAATAATCTTACCATAATTTAACAATAATTTAACCATTAGTCCGTTAAATCGGCAGCTGAAAATAAGTATGAGTAATATTAATAATAATTACGCATTCTACACTCGTATGATTTTCTCCTGTGTTATGGGTATCATGGACACAAGACCAATTCACAATCATCCAGATCCGAAAGAGAAATCTAAATTTAATTATTCCATTGGAACCATTGCGTTTCAGACAGGTATGCTGACCGCTCCGCCACGCGGGTGATTAATATTTTTTCCTAGAAAAAAAAACTTTCATAACCACCACGCATGTGTTTTCCGCCGCGAGATCCCATGCATTCAATCTCTATCATAGTATATAGTATTGTCATACAACGTGTCCAACAACTATCCTTTAACTTTGGACATGTTTGAGAGCCCTAAAATCCTGATTAAATAGTTCATCCTTTTTGAAAGTTCACAACTCTATGCAGCTGTTTGAGTGGCACCGTCAGCACAATCATGATGTGGTTTTTATTCCAGACACTCGTCTCAATTCCAGCCTATATGTGTTTTGATGATTTATTCTTAAAAAATGTTAAAGAGAATATCAATCATAACAATTTAATACTTTCGCAAATTATATATAACGTCATTACTAAGCATCATTTGCTATTCATTAATCAGGAAATTCTGTCTTTCCTAGAGCCGGATAATTTGACTCTCTAAATACAATGTAATAAATAATTTAACCCTGGTTTATACAAGATAAGTTCAATACAAATGCAGTACGAGAACACACTAATATAAACAATCATTAGTGGATATTTTTGCTGCTTATATTTGAGAATTATTCCTGTATAATCCAGGAATTTTACGCTTTACGCGTTAATAATTATTATCTATTAACGTGGAAGAAGATTGAATAAGACAATTTTCATAACTTAGCTTTGCAATTAGAGTTTAGAAAAAGTGATAAGACTTGACTAAACTTCAATTTTGACTATTATCTAGATTTACCTTATGAATTCTCAGCAATTCACCACAAAAAGATAAAGTAATAAGAATCATATTAAAAAATAATAAAATCTTAAACAAAATATCAACCTTAATATAATACTCTATTCATTATTAATTTTATTTGTAACAAATTACGTTTAACACCTCGGTATTAGTTCATTATCGCACACCATGACTATTCTTTAACATTATATAATATGCATGTTATTACACCATATATATGTAAATGTTAAATAACTTTAATAAGTTTTTTATCACATCTACGAATTAATGAATTACTTGGTTTTAAAGAAGATTAATTACTCTATTATCTATATGGTGTTCCATCAAATTATACTAGAATAAAATTCATTCACCTATTTTCATATCATTTAAATTACATAAGGCACTCCAATATTTAACGGTTTTATCGAAAGAAGATGAAAAATTCTAACACTCGTAGGATTAATCCCTATAAAAATGAAGACGCATGGAAGTTTTTGTTGTAAACACACCTTGTAATATCAAATATTCTCCTTTATTGACAAAGGACTAAGCACTCCTTATTTTTTTCTGTTAAATATGGATTATTATAAATTTGCACGCAAACATTTCTTTGTTTTCTGTCTAAAAAGCGTTTCTGAATTTGACCAAAATAATTCGTTGTGAATTTTAGATGCGATATTATCTAACAACGGTAGCAATACTTTTATAGCTTAAAAGGAATTAAATACCTACTAATAATTTGGTTGAATCTGCTATACTAACCATAAAGAACTGTAGCTTTATTGGCTTCTGAAGCCTGAACAGGTCCAATCACAATGATCAAAAGGTGCTATATAAAATTCTGAGAATTTTGAAATTTAGCCAAGAGTGTGAGCGGAAAATATTTTAGCACTGTAGTACTGATCAGAGTCGAATTAAAGTTTCGACGAAGAGTTTATTAATGTTATTGGACCCCTAATTATTTAATCAACAAGCCATTTTATTCATAAGTAATCTCATTAAAAATTTATGAAATTTTACTACCTAAATATAATTAGATATTTTTTCTCTTGAATGATGTCAAAGATTAGGTATAAAATGCCGCGCGGCGTCTTCGGGGCCCCGTCAAAACTTATATACCTACAGAGGAAGAGGAAGTAAAAATTATATGTAGGAAACTTAATTCAGATAGGGATAATTTCATATAGAAAACAAATTGACAGGAGTGACATACAGTCATATTGCAGTAGGATTTTTTAATATAATAAAACATTATAGTTGTACCTTATTATTTATCCCCTTGCATTACTTGAAGAAATAGCAAATATGTCAGTCAAGATGTACTAAACTCGGCTCTACTTGCTCCAACTTTATTTCGCTCGAAATCTCCTGCATATATTCAAATAAAAAAGTACAGACTTATAGGTAAATAGACTTTTAGACATTGCAGCGAATCCACTATGTCTAAATTATGAATTATATTCATCTGGATAAACGTATGGTAATCTTCTCATAGTAGGTAGTAAGGTACAGTCTACATTAAATTTATAGTAGGTATGCAATTTTATATATAAAAAGATAAGTGTAAAACCTTCTTATATAACGCCAAATTTTATCTTATAATTTCCAATTTGCTAAAATTTTCCTAATAGAATATCATAAGTGCATTCGACATTAGTCTCAGAACGCTTATCTGTATTTTGTTATTATCAATATTTGACTACTGATCTTATAAATTTCGTTACTCCCTGGCGGAACATCCTCTTTGTGTGTCCGTTGAGTTCTTTGCGCAGTTCGTGTACGCGACAGGGTCGTGTATATTTGTCTAAACGTTGGTCCCTATAATTTCTATTGTAATTACATGATATATTCCTGGCGTCTAGGAGAGGGGCGAGGGACGCCGCGCGTGTAGCGGCCGGGTTTCCGATTAAAGGCACATTGAATCTTGCTATTTATTCTTTGCAGTACCTACCTAATATTCCCACATCCCCATACTGTCAACAACTATATTTTCGACTTTTCAAGGTTTATCTAAAACTAGTTAAAGGGAATAAACTAACTAATATTCTACTATAATAATATTATATAACATGTATACGAATTAAAGTCACACCACTATATCTCCAGCCGTTTCATTTTCGAACACGATAAAAAAATTGATATCACATCCTAGTTCTATGATACCGAGTTACCGACGATATCAAGCTACTCATTTTGGCAACGTGGTGGTGGAAATAAATATATTCTAAATTAGCTAAGAGACGCATCCGCCCCGAATTAGCGCTAGTCAACGTTAATAGTTGTCTTCGCATTTAATCTCCCGTGTAACGGGTTGAGTGGGCCACTGCAGATCTGGGGGCCCGTCCCAGTCTTGGAACGAGTCGTAAACGAAGTTATCATTGGAGTTATCTTCTGCATCGTGCACTGCTTCAGCACGACTGAACGCTTCAGCAAACTTTCCAATCTCGGTGGAGCCAAAAGCTTGTTGAAATGCAGGTAACGGTACTACTGGTGGCCGCTTCTCCTCCGGTGGACTTGGACGCAATTCCCTATGTTCGAAGATGCGTTCGCGTATTGGCTGCACGTTAGTTTCTGATGGTGTCACCTCTCTAGTAGGATATTCATTTATAGTATGTTTGCCACCGCCGTTTTCCGCGCTATAGGATGAGTCCTCAAAGACAGGGTATTGCGTCGGTCTTGCATCCTGCACGCACGCTTGGTTTTGAATATTCAGCGGGGGTGCCTGAAATAATGCACGTCCATTATAAGTAATAATGCGTACAGTGCCTACTTGCAATGATAATTATTATACTCTCTTATACAAGTTTATAATAAAATGTTCATGCAATTCCTATAATTATAATTAGACTTATTAACACGTTATATAAGAGAGTTTTAACATCTTATGTATATTTCAATAAAATTATAATATAATGATCAGTATAACTTTAAATTATTGATCATTACATTTTTTATATTAAATCTTCTTTACAATACTTAACTGAACAATGACAATATGTAACATAAGTTCATTAGTCTTAAGTAGCTCTGGGATTGATGCTCCTGTAAATCTCTTTCATCTCTTAAATGAATATTATTTATTTAATTAATTAAATAATAATACTGTCAATCATACATAAATTCTGTTTTGTTGATTACTTCGCGACTAAAGCTATCGATCATATTATTTATATCTATAAACATATTATACATCTGTATAAGCAAATCAAACACGACTTTTGAATTTGTAAAACACCACAAAACAGTATACATATACGCACTTTCATAAGGCGACAATCAGAAGTATAACGCATAGGCTCCCTCGAACAAGGTCCTCTGGATGCCCACGACCCGTTCACGGAGTTAGCACCGTTCCAGCCCCCACCGCCAAGGACCCCCATCTGAAATATAATATAAATCATTTTAAAAATATTTATTTTAATAAACCAGTTAGTACCCACGCTAGTACACGTTAGTACCCACGTTAGTACGCTAGACTTCGTTAGTCTTCTCAGAGTCTTGTCAATGCACGACATCAAATTAATTAATAAACTTCACATTCATTTAAAATTCTTTACGTAGTTTATTTATTTATTTATTGTTAATTTGAACGGTATAATACCACTTATACTAATTAACACATTAATATTAAGACACATTTTGATTTTTTTAATATATTAAACATAATAACATAAAATGTAATGTCAAATTAATGCATGCATACTAATACATCATGGAGTTTCGCTAAACCTTAGACACACACTAAGGACTTTCCTCCACTTGTCAACAAACATGTCAAAATCTGGAAAGGTTTCAATTAGAGCGTTGAGAGCCGAGAGTGTACGCAGGATCGGAGAGTTGGCGTTTATCGCGGTTCGATTATAAGTATACATACTAATGTACACCTGTAGGAAATGAGCATACAGTAAAGGTAAAATAAGTAACTGTTCACTGTCACGCCATAGTGAACATTTACAATCAGGTGGACTGCATGCTCGTTTGCTATTTATATACTCGTAGTATAAAAATCCTCCAAATGCATAATTACGTAAAAGATATTTTGAGATAAATATAAAGGCGGAAGGATATCCATTTTTACAGCAGAGCGCTAGTAAAGCCAGAACCATGAAATTTAGAAAATAGATTAATTTTATTATATAAGCATTCACTAACAATTTTATTATATTAAGCCTCTAATTAATTCACAAATAGGAGTTCAATGTTCGTATTATAGTCCGCGCCTGAAATCGTGGGCAACAATTTAAACCCAAATTGAAAGTAGGTTCCATTTGAAACAATATCTTGAAAACGGGCAGTAAATTTATCACACTTTCCTCTGTCTAATTCGTAATCGTCCTAAGCTTACTTTCAAGTGTACGTAGTTCTACCGTAAAACTATTTGTCTTGATATCGCCAAAGCGGCACGTGGCGGCCCGCTCGTTAATCACGCGAGGCTCCGAAGAAATGTCCCAATGGTATTCTTCTTAAACGAAAACCACAGCATAAATTACTTTCACACATTCTTTCTATCGCTACTTATTATTTTTATGTTGGAACTAAAGTTAAATAATTTTCAATGAAAATATTGAGTTACGCTTTTCAACTGTTACAGATTAAGTGCCTACTATCAAATACAAAATGTGAACATAGTTTTATTGTATTTGATAATCCGATAAAAAAGTAAAAATAATACTACCACTTAAGACTCTTTCCGTTCTTAGACATGGCTTCTAAAAAAACAGTGCCAAATGCCAAAAAACGTGCTTCATTCATTTCGTAACAAATTTCAATGAAAAGCCTCTCGGGTTCTCTGATCTCATTCTGACAAGGTAAGTACTATGTACCGTTTTCGTAATGAAAATTAATTTAAGGTTGCGGAAAGATCATAAACTAGACAGTCTCTATCGGTAGTCAGTTTATCCCGGAAACGACAAAACCGGTTTTGATAGGACTTGACCGTATATATATACAACAGGCGAATATATTTTCTCAGCAGCAAGAACTCGTATAAGAGTATGTCAGTACTTTTAAAACTGTCTTATCTTAACTCTTTTACAAATTAATATTAGAATTTTGAATTAACATTGCTTACATCTATCTCACTATTAGGGGTTGATGTACTGCCTTTACATGGAAATAAATACCTCTGGCACAGCGCCATGAAAGAGCACTGGCTAAGCAGATTGTCAGGGTAATAAATTGGCCAATTCTAAGAGCGATCCTTTAAAAAAAACTGGCGAATTCTCTCACAAAATCCTCTTCAATTTACTTGTCCGCCGCGTAGACTTGTGTTACACGAAAATGCTTTGGGGAATTAAATAGGGGTGTTAAAAAGGTGAATTAATGAGATGCAAAGTATTATATCTATAAAAGTCTACTATACGAATGGATCATTTGTAAATGAAATGATTATTTTTTATAAGATTGGAGTAGAAATGTAGCAAACGATTATGCAGTCCATTCGATGGCATGTTGTCACTGTTGCCCATGGATAATTTGTTCGCAACTTCGTATAGCGTAAAAGTATACGAAGTCAATTACAGAAGCATCGCTACTTCTGAAGATTACGGCGCCTTTGAAAGTGAGCCGTTTGTAATGTAAAGGATTTCCGATTGGAACCTCAGTGGGGCTGATATTTAATTCATAATCAATTTAATATTTTTTATGGATTTTTCTTATTGCGAACTGTCTTATTTTCGTGTACTTTAACAACATGTTTTCTTTAAAGGTGGTAGAAATATTTGTGGTTCGACTCCTGAAGCACCAACGCCATACCGATTTTTTGCCTAATAACAGCAGTATCATGCATGTTCTGGTCTGTAAAGTATTATGGTATGAGATATATACTTATCCGAGGATCAGGTGGACTGTATGTTCATTTGCTATTGTAAAACCCTGTGTATTTATTTTGCATTGTATTTAAGTACATTTTTGTACCATTGCATATTTTTTTATACGTCTTACATATTTTTATATATCCACAATAACCAGCAAGTATGACTTGAAAATACATAAATACTGATTATAATTATATTTTAATTTTATTTCACTGAGACGATTGTATTTGTCGGAAGGGAAAGAAGAAGGCCGAAGCCGGAATGGCCGGAAAGCCGGACATCAGAAGTAATAACTAACGGAATAATTTATTGCTTCAGAAATTATAGGAATTACAGCTATATGATAATAATGGTGTGGGCTAGGACGGTCTGTTGAAAAAGACAGTGGTCCGCGCGCCTAGAGGCATCCTAATCAGGTGCGTAATGATCGAGAGCTTACACCTTTTTTAGAGTATTATAGGTAGATGGAACTATAATTAGATATTTTCCGACGCATGTGCCTACTTGTGACGTCATTTGTTTCTAATTATTAAACACCTGTCGCCGACATATTCTTTTTTAATCCAAACAATATTTTCATAGGAGATAATGTTTATTTATTTATTTATTTAATGAACACCAACATAATGTACATTTACACATTTGAATTAGTAAAACAAAACAAAGAGGAAGTATTTATCGTCACCGAAACGTAAAACACAAATCGTAAAACGTTTCGATTTGTACCATACATTATTTTTTGTAACAGAAAGGTTTGCATACTTACTTAAAATAATATGTTCATGGGAACTATAAAAACAGGAGTAAACAAATTGAATCAAACAACAACAAATAAATTTAACTGTTATCTCCCGAGACTTGTCACACAGTTGTCAATAAAACTGACCTGGATACTGCATCTCGCAAACACCGGCATGTAATCGTATTTACTGTGTTGCGACTGCAAATAGGAAACTTGTCGCCCCCGGGAGAAGCGGGTCATGTAGGTATGTGCCCATAATCACAACTGAGCATTTGGAATGAGTTTATTATGTTTTCTAAAATCGATCACCCTTTCCATCTTCGTACTTCCATTATGATGTACATTGCAAGATTCAAAACTTACATTTTTATCCTTCTTCGATACGCATTGCTAGCCATGGCCGAAAAAGCGAACGTAAACTTGCAATGTACGTTGCAATGTATGCGCCAAAACGTAAATGATGGTCGTTTAGAGAAATCATAATAAACGTACTAAAGGGCTGGTCATGATGCTTAAGCATAAAATATATTCCGATAACATGTGTGATCGTGGTTTTCGCGTTTTTATTAAAATAAATAATTGTAATTTAAGTGATATAATAATAATTTACATATATACTTTTCCGAGGAATGCCATCTTAGTCCTCAGAGGTAGCGACGCTTCTGTGGCTAACCTTAGTCAGACTATTCTTACCTAGCGTTGATTACAGATGTCCATCGTCAGCAGTAGCCACTTACCATCAGGTGGTCTGCATGCTAGTTTGCTACGTCCATACTGTAAAAAAATAGCAGTGGTATAATTTCAATTTTAACATGTTATATGTTTATAGAGTTGTCTAAATTATAATGTTGTTTAAATTATATGCAAATAAAAGAAATAGAAGTTACAGTATTTTATGAATGTTTTAATTAAGTTGGTTATTATATTTCTTCTATTTCTTTATACTGTAACTCGTGTGTAAACAAAGTGATCGCGGTCGCGAGCTGAACAAATAAGCAAGCAGCCTCAGGGGAGAGCGGATCACACGTGCACATAACGCGAAATCACAACTGTACCCTTAGTACGATATTATTTTGTTTCATCAAAAAAATCATTCACGTTTACGGAAATATATGAATGAACGTTGCAGATTTAATTTTAGATTTCAGCCCTAAAATACTGATTGTTGTAGGAAGTAATAAAGTCGTACAAAGGGTACTATTTCTAAGTACTAGTTTATTAAGTTTCTACAAAACGATCACCGTTTACGTTTTGCCCATAAATTGCAAGTTTATTTTTTCCTTTTCAGCGATACCTTACACAGAAAACGTAACAAACTCGTACTAAGGGTGTTAAGAAAATCTCATGAACGCTCACGAAGCGTTCGATGGGCGAATTTTGGTACATTTCGCTACAATTTGCATCGAAATATTCATGGCTACCAGTGTTCCAAGCTCGTGATTATAAAATTACAGTAGAATTACAGTATTTACAGTATTTTTGTACTTAATTACAGTAGATGACATTTAAACAATTTTCAAGGGAAATTTTGATCGACGAAAAAATAATTCATTTACTTTCCCTGGGTAATATGTAATTTACAGTATACAATACAAAAAGTTGAAAATACAATAGATCTACTGTAATTACAGATGCCAGTAGCCACCAGGCTACACACGTTCAGTAACATTTCTTTGTTTTTAACGTTCAATGCTGATGCTTGCAGCGCAGAGCGATTGACGCCTGAACCCAATGCTTCGCGGCCCTCGGGTAAAAGAACGAAGAACAACGATCGTTACCCAACTGCGTCAGAAGAAGGGTAATTTTTTTAGCGCATATATATATATTGTTTGTATGTACGCCCTATAGCCCAAACGGCTTGACGGATTATAACATATGATATATCATTGGAATCGACTTAGTTATTAGTGACATGCGTTATATAATTTTAAATATGACGTTTAAGATCAGAAAAAAGGGGAAGGGATTTTTATAATACTTATATGGGTATCATATGAAAACTAAATGTACCATTACAAATGTATGTATATATGTATTACAACACTTTTATGTACTATACTATTTTGACGCTAACTTCCAACAAGCGTTAAATTTAATAAATTATCATAAAAGCAAGACCTATTGTTAATATCAGTTTAAGCACTTGGACTCATTCTTTCTCATAATAATTTCTTGTTGCTTATTAATTTCTAGCAGTGCCTGTAGTGTCTTTCGGTTTAAAGAAACGTAACATGTATAAGTGAAATTTTATATTTTAAACAATTTTAACGACAAAATATTTAACGATATTTTTTAAAGAGAATAATTAGCAGCTAATATTATCACATTCAATACAAATAAAGCAAAGAATACAATTTTTATTTTGTTCTATTTCAAGGTTTTAAGAGATTCGCGATGATTTCGGTACTCTGTAAATTAGATTATTCATCATAAGAAAAATCTATTTTAACGAAATTCCTTTAAACACATGATTTCTGTAGATACAACTGTAGAATATTTTCGGTACAATGAGTAGCCTATGTCATTCTCTGTCCCCCTAAAGTAGAAAAATCAATCTATCCTACGGGAACCGTACATTTTTCAGACTGTAATCTATCTCGGTGGTAAATTTCATCTAGATCCGCGCGGCCATTCTCCCGTGATTGAGTCACAATCATCCATCTATCCATCCTCACAAACTTTCCTCTTTATAATTAAATAGTAAGTGTATTAGTATTAGAATTAGTATCATTAGTAGTAGTGTTACTTTAGTGTTAATATTAGTATAAGTATTAATGACATAAAAATAAGATCTTAAAATGTGATTTATACACTTGCACACATGCTTGGATTTAATTATGTGGAGTCCACAGACACACACCAATTGGGACCCGCTGCGTCCTATGTGTCAAATTAGTATGCGGATCGCTTAAAATTTAATTAACGTAGTTAAAAATAAATCAGGTTTAACATTTGCCATCGCCGATTTCTTAGGTGGTGCAGTTTATCACGATAATTATCTTCGGTCACCCTAAAGTACGCAAATAATTCATTATTTTAGAAAAATTAATGGTGGTGTCTGGGATTTGAATCCCGGACCCTCGAGGCAGATTTTCAACCATTAGGCTATCACTGTTCTATACTTACGTACTTATATTATTTGTTCTTAAACATTCTAGAACGTACGTTGTATCTAGAAGGATTTTTTAAATAGCAATTCATTCTAAATAGGCTTAATGTTATAAATAAGTTCTGCCACACGTGCATTGGTACATGTAAGGCCTAACATGCGGTAGATGATGCCTAAGTTTGTTCGCCCCACCACCCCCTTCCAACCAGAACACAATAGAGCTTGATATTGTTGTTATAAATAAAAATAGGTGTAGCCGTGTTCCTTCTTGACTTGACTAACTTGCATACGTCACGGCCTTAGTCTTTATGAACACCAACATCTGTCTGTGATCAAATTATCTTAAAACCAGTGTTTTACGGTATGGAGTTTGTTACACGCAGCAATAACTACTTATCAATAGATGGACAGAGGACTGCATGCCCGACTGCTACTTCAATCAAAACAATACATAGGCTACCTTTGATTTATGTCCATGAGAAGCCCGTGTGGAATCACTCAAACCAGTGGTTTAAGTGATCCCACACGGGGTGGAATTCATTCATCACCCTTATGAGGTCCACTGCTGGACATCTGCTTATCCTCATAGGATCCTTATAGCTTGGCAATACCGCGCCAACATATTGCATGCATATTGGTTACTGCAGCAGATGAGTTGATTTTACACAAGTCGCGGTCCATTTATACGAGTATCGCTTGGTAATATAAAAATCAATTTTGATAGAGGAAATTGGAAGAGATTGCAACTACGTATTTTCAGTCGCTTTCCAACATCTATGAGATTTTAAAGTATTACCAGCTTTATTGAGCTAGACGCAATATGCTTTTGGCAGAGATATTATGGTTTTGGAAAAGATTTACGGATTTCTTTAAAGGTTATAGAATTTATACTTGGATCGAGTTTACTTAATCGCATTACTTTACTATTGGAATTTTTCCGAGATTGTTTTATTTTAAAACTTCTAACAAGCTACGACTTTACTAAAATAAAGTAGCCAGTAAATCTTACAATTATTATAAAGGCGAATGTTTGTAAGGCTTTATATGTTTGTAATTTACTCTTTTACGCAATAAATACTGGCCGGATTTTGCTTGAATTTGGCACACAGATTGTTTATAACCTGGATTAACATTTAGAATTATGAGCGTGGTAAGTATGAATGAAACGGGCGGAGTCGCTGGAATGTATTAGTATAATACATATATTAATTTGCTAATGTATCATTCTGCTAGTAAAACACTTCGTCAAAGCAGAGTAACGTGATTTTTCAAAGCAGTTTGTTTCGAAGAGTAACTTATTATTTGTATATATTGTGATGTTTATAAATTTTAAGAGATTTTAGATTATAGGTGTCATGTATCACAGGTATACTCAGTAAAAAATGAAGTACTTAGCCTCGTTTGAAACACAAATGTATTTTTTGCTTATCTATACATGACAGAATCGTAAAATGGGGCCAGTCTTTGTGCTTCAACGAGTAATATATTTTCCTCTTTTGCATATTTACCGTGTTGTTTTGATTATGGAATGGTATTTAGCTTTAATACGCGGCTGAAACCTACATTCGAATATCATATAGCATAACACATACATACATATGTGTGTATATCATAATTCTAAATCAATTTTTGGCACCCGTTCATGGGAAGCGTTCATCCATACTAACATCATAAACTCTCTCCTTCAATTGATTTACCCTATTAGGTATTATAACTCTTCGACCCGTCCCACTACTGGGCATATGACTGCCTCTCGGAGTGCATATTTCTAGACTTTATCACCTTTGATAACTCTAAAATAACTCACAGGAAAACCTGTATATCCCACGTGCTATTTTCATTCGTTCGTTTAAGTGATAGTTAATTACTATACATTAAATAGCTATCACGCGAGTACAAACACGGATTCCAGTGTAACCTCTATTTCCAAGAATTGAATCATTAATTAAATTACCACTTTAATTTTGGGCGTGATTTAATTAAAACTATGGTATTCGTTAATGTACTCAATGAAATTATTTGTTTTATTACACAAAACCTCTGATTTGCATTTTACCTAAATTATAAAACAATAATTGTATTTAGGAGCAATTCACAGGTTGACTGTAATCATAAAAATGAGACAGTTCCTTGTTTAAAGTAAACAGTTCAGAGTACTTCCAACAAATGATTTTAGACTAATATTATCGCGGAACTGATACATTTTAATATGTTACGGGTACTCACGATATGCGGTTTTTT
>DWLI01000928.1:0-17732 GCA_018249915.1 Cecropterus dorantes dorantes | reverse complement strand
CAAATTCAAATTAAAAAAAAAAAAACAAGAACGAAAAAAAAATTGGACGTTCTTAAAATAATTGTGTGCCAAAAAAATATCACGCCATAGTTAATCAATTCACTATATAACAAAAGATATGTAGAGCTATGTACGACTTTTTGTTTATTTTAAAAGCTTTACATGGAAAGTTTTTTAAGCTGAGTGAGTCAGTCATTTTCTGATTACATTATGTAAAGTATTTTTCCACTGTAGCGGCTATTTAGTCAGACTGGAAATACCCATATCATTATAATCTAAAAAATCTTAAAATGACCTCCTACACTTCCTCGACTTTGTTCTCGATTA
The DNA here is from genome assembly GCA_018249915.1 of Cecropterus dorantes dorantes. Taxonomy (NCBI): domain Eukaryota; kingdom Metazoa; phylum Arthropoda; class Insecta; order Lepidoptera; family Hesperiidae; genus Cecropterus; species Cecropterus dorantes. The sequence continues at coordinate 17,405 of DWLI01000928.1, read as the reverse complement.
ATGTGAAAAATTAGTCACTTCCTATTCTGTTATGTGTTACTAAAAAGATATATTACGGTACATTCTTAATTTCTTGAGAAATAGTAAAATTTCCATTTGCATTATTTTGCGATGTCATCGTTTTAGTCACATTTTTTCTTTGAATTTTATCTACCAATAATAATTTACATATCGCTCTTTTGTATAATTAACCGCACAATTTACAATTTAAAATGAATCAGTTTAGTCAAAGATTTACAGTTTTATACTTATTAAATTTATTTACAATTTTAATATTACACTCTAACTATACTGTGGTTAATGGCCTTTTACTTTTTATTATTTTAACTTAATTCATTAAAAAGCTACAACAAAAAGCATTGTCTAATTTTTATCTGGTTATTTTTATCCAGCCTTGTAAATTTTGCGTTTTTGTGTATTGTTATTATTCAATCTAAACAGCGATAAACGAAGATATATAGCGAATACAATAAATATTGCTATTTATGTTAAGTTATACTGCATTTATTATTCAATACCTTAATACTGAATATTAATAGCAAATTCATTAGGATTATAAGTGTAGATAGATAGATGTCAGTATGTGCTAAGGAGCACCTCTGGGGATTCTGCCGTTAACAACAATTATGCAAGCGGCCCTCTGGGGCGACATGCATGCTGTTTCTGCAACCTTCATTGCGCCATACAAAACAGACGCGGCCTTTAAGATCGATCATAATTGTATTTAAACCATAATAATTGAATGACGACTCCTTTTATGTAAATAGTTATGAGAAAAATCCACGGAACAACAAAGGCTTGACGCAGCCTTTGTTGTTCCGAAGAAAAAAGTGGAAATTAACGCATCAATACTGTAGGGACATGCGACAAGCACTAATTAATGGAAATTATTCTAGATGTATTACCAACGGTCTATGCAAATACAAAAACTAATTAACGCCGAATTCCTAGTCGATGCTGTATCTCTTGTGTAACTCCCGCTTGTTTACTGGTGTAACTATTTTAAATATGTTAATCACTTACGTATCGTGTAGGATTGTTAATACAGATTGCATTGGTTTTAACGTCAATACGTCCAGCTATCCTCTGTAAAAGCCAAGTTCTCTATGTAACTCTACAGAACCTTGTATTGTAGTAATAAGATAGATAAGTCCGCTGGCTTTTGTGCCAGATTATAAAGACGAGGTTATGCTTATTCTGGTTAAAAGTAATTTATTATAAAGTAAAAAATATAAGCGCTGTATTGACAACCGCTCTTCTTTGAGAACTCGAGAAATACATTTAAAAAAGCAGCTCGTGACTGCTCCCCTAAGTGTGTACGTAATATTCATTGGTTCATATTCTCATATCAACAATTATAATAGAAGATGCTTTAACTAGGGTTTTTCAATATTTGTAGTCTCTGTCTCTTAGGTAGAACTCAATAATATTTTAAAATGTTTTATTAACGACTAGGTGTTACGGTGTTTCAACCGCTACTTATTAAGAAAAAAACAAACAAACATAGTGTGATGTTATATAGCCTTCCTGACAAATGGACTTTTGAATACAAAAATAATTTTTAAAATTGGAACCAGAAGTTCCTGAGATTAGCGTGTTCAACCAAACAAACTCTACTGCTTTATAATATTAGTATAGATTTATAATTTGTGAACCATGCTCCACCGAAAGAACAAACATTGAACTTCAATGATTTGTGTTCAAGAGACATAACAACATTTGTATTTGCATGGATGATCAATTAGTTATGTAGTATCTAGATTATAATCAGATCAGTAAAGGCATGCAAAAACTAAAACGGGTTATCCGTTATGTGCAATGGAATTTATCTACAACTTATAGAGATGAATGTTTTAAATGTCGAAGTGTGACTACTGGTTAGTACGAAGGCTAGATCACGCCGATGATTTGCAAGTGTGACGTAGTTCGCGGAAATTATTATAATGACTCGGTACCTACTGGAATAGGGCAATATTATCACACTTAAACTATGCTTCCGAGACCTCCTCGTTTTATAGTTGTGTTTAGTGCATTGCGCACATGATTCTCTTAGATGATAATTCTGCATCCATTGTTTTTCGGATACAGGAAGGTAGACGTATATTTGACAATTTAAAAAAGACAACAGCATATTATAATCTGACCTCTAATAGACCTGAAAGGCTGCCGTTTGTTCTTTACGCTTGTCTTGGTATGCCTCTTCGGTACTGTTCTTTTTTTTTATAATTACTTTGATTCGAAATTGTTAATTTACATTTTTTTATTACTGAATACTTTTTAGTGAACTCATTTATTATAATATGAGTACATGTTTTATCAGAGGCCGATTTTTTTAATGGTGAAAATTATAACCGTCAAAAGGGCCTTTTAAAATTAAGCCTCAATAAATACCACAAACTTTGGAAACAACTGCCTTGGTACACCTGCATTAATTAATTGCTTCTGATAATGGCTTAACCACTATTATTGTTTTAACCTATTCATAACGATGAATAAATGAATACAGATAAAATACGAGCTTACTACAGGCATAGTTGACCAACCTTGACATAGGAAACGGAACCAGTTCGAATCAGGCGACTGTAAAAACTAAATCACGTAATTATTGAGTCATGGTTCGGTTCTAAGTCATACTATTGTATACTATTGTTACATTAAAAAACAATTTATCTAATAAGTAGGCGGTGATAAATATATGTATCTATCAGTCACGCTTGTATAGTACTTACTATAAAAGCTTGTACTACTAATATAATATTGTTATGTGTATTCACGGTATGCGGTTTTTGAGTTTGTATGAGTTTGCTGTGACCAAGATCCATGTAACTGGGTCGAAATATCGGCAAAAAGAAATTTTTAAACCGCATATCGTGCGATCCCGTAACATATTAAAATGTATCAATTCCGCGATAATAGAAGAAACTGTGGCGTAGCATGATTTACACGCGTTCTGTATCAAAATTTAAGAGTCGAAATAAAAGGTAAAGATGTTGATGAATGGAAGAAAAAAGCTCAATGTAATTTAACAATTATTGGTTGATTGTAATTGATTATAATTTATTTCCAAATCATGTTCCTAGGAACTCAACCAGTCAAACAATTAAAATTAAAAAAATCATTTTTCTATAAACACATCGGGCACTTTTTCCTTGGAAGATTAAGGAAGATTGAGGATAATTATATTTTAGGAATTTTAGCGTAGGCACGTTCGGGGCTTTTGTTGCCCGGAGGCACCTCGTCGTTAATACAGTGGGAGCCACGCCTCTGAGATCACAGATTTTTTAAACTCTATTATCTCGCGTGCGTTATTTAGTGCTAATATGTACCTAACTATTTAAAAAAAAAACAATGTAATGAAGAACTAATCTAAATTAAAAATTGACTTAAACATCTTTATAAAAAATAATTTTATCAATAATTGTTATTACTCTTCGTTTGTATAACGTTGTGTGATTAACGTTTTGACATTACCGATATAATTATATTATACGTAATATAATTATATCGGTAATGTCTGTAGCTCTACAGAGCTATTATAGGTACATATTCTACGTAAATAATATTTTAACATTTGTGTTATTTGAAAATTTTCAAAACAAATCAAATGTCTATGTCCTTTTACGTGTTTTACATCAATAATATTTAATCACCTGATATAGAGAAACTCATTTCCAGAGAAAGCAATTTTAACTTTTTAATATTAAATTTTCTATTGCAATACAACCTTTTCAAATTGTTTCATAGATTTCATTTTACTTATCATATTAAATAACACGCAAGTACGGTCCTTGAGGGCTAGCAGTTATCTTTTTACATTATGCCTAACATTATGATTGATTACGAATTGCATATCATTATACTGCAGTGGTTCTACGGCATTAAAGGTGTACGTCATTACATGGAACAGCATCAGGAGATTGTTCAAAGGAAGCCGGTACGGAGGTCACGGAACTTTACCATGTTAATGTAAGAAACGTTAAGGAAAGTTTATAAACAAATGAGTGGCAATGGTTCTTGGATAATGATTAATCCAATGATGTTATCAAGAATGAATGTAGATTAATAATATTAACTCATTTTTTTTAAACGCCCTGCTCGCAGGTCCAGTTACTGGCACCATTATAAACAGTTGTAGATCTACCGTTTTTGAACGGATTCTCTATTTTCGTCTTTTTCTCCATCGATCTTGTCAGAGAAAAACTATGATGTTTTTGTGTAGACGTGGTAGCTTCTCGAATAGCTTTTTTATAACAGTTTTTCATCTTCTAAGTGACATCTAGTCAGTCTGTTGGCAGCTTATAGCTACTTGTTTATAAGTGTCAGAAAACCATAAAATAATGGAGATGAGAACTATAGCATTTAATGCTCATGGATTTAATGAATAGCGTGTAATAGTCATAGATGTATCCCTACTAATATTATAAATAAAAGTTTAAGTTTGTTTGTTACGCTTTCACGTCAAAACTATTCAACCAATATTCATGAAATTTTGTCCACATATTCTTAGAGGTATAAGAAAAAATATACAATACTTTTTTATTAAAAACAATAATAATGTTTTGACTGACATGATTTTTTTTTCAAAAATTTTGAAAACGCAACAAAGCCGCGTGTAAAAGCTATTTAATAATAAGAGTGTAGTTTATAATCACAATAACACAGTTTAATATTTTCATGTCTCATAAAAATGTAATATTTCATACAGGCACGTCCTTGAAATTGACATTAGCAGTATAATTAGTACAATAGTATAAGACCACATTTTTACTGTATGGAAAACTTGGCGTTTGCAAACAAAGAGGGAAACAAGATGTAAAAAAGTAATCACAAAGTACGAACAAGCTGGTTAAACATTTGTGTCACGATAACTCTACACTACCATCTTACATAAATAGTCTTTCTCAAAGTGGACAATAACGTAATTTCAAATGTATCTTGGATCGAGGAGGTATCAGTTGCACCTATTACTGTGGTGAAGCAGATACATTTTGTGGGAAGGGTGTGAATCTCAGCTGACTTATATACCTGTGAGGCAACCTTAGCCCTCAGAAGTTGTAATATATTTCCACTCGGCATCAAGCAAAATCGCTATGTATTTTATCTAGTCATAAATGCAGTCCATTTACTTTCAGGTGTGCATTTACATTCTGGGTGACTCCGTGCTCGTTTGCTACTTTTATCTTGTAAAATAAGTGGGCGATCTCACCGCTTGTTGAAGGTTCACGGGGAGAGGTTAAAAGATCTACAGAAAATTGGAGGGTGCAAACGCAGATTTAAAGGCAATGGCTTATTCGTATTTGCTAATATTAAAAAAAAAAAAACAACCTACATACTACACTTCGACCTCACGACTTTCACTTCGATTTTTATAATCTTATTGTACTCTCTACGCTTGATTTATCTGACAAAGATATTTCTTTTGAAAATTTTGAGGGCGTTATAAAATAAGAGTGCGGCAATAAAAACAACTTTGAGAACCTGTTATACACAATGCGCAACTATTTACACACATACCAGTAGTATTAGGTTTAACACATACTTGCTAAGTACCTTATCTTCATTTTTACATGATTGCATAGAGAGGCATATTTGATATCTTTTGAGTACTGGTATCTCTTAAAAGTAGAGCACTGTTTTAATGTTTAACTACTTCTTCTTTTTTTTGTTAGTATTCACTATACACTTGTTGAGTATTCTTTAATATTTTCCGTTTTTTGTGGCATTTTTTTAAATTTTACATCATTATTCTTCGAATTATAAGTTTTAATTAATGGACAAACATATGTTTGGGTGCAATTGTAATTAAAAGCTGCAAGCATATTGTACACAGATAAATTTAACGTAAATATTTTGTTTTAACTTTGACTATGGATTTTTAGATTATAGTACAGTACCTGATTCATTTTAATATATGGTACTAGCAGACCCGTGCCACTTCATTGAGCATCAAAAATTTAAAAGTTAAAGTAGCCTATCTTTTAAGTTGAATCAAACTGCGCACGGTGTGAAAATTTGATTGAAATCGGTTCAGTAGTTTAGGAGTTTAACGCGGACAAACAACGTGACACGTAATTTATATGTATTAAGATTAACAAATTTAAAGTTACAATTTTCTTTTTTTAAGATTGGTTATTTTTCCAAAAGAACCAATCTTTTTAATTATGAGAATTCTTTAAAAACATAAGTAACAAAAATTATGGCTAACCATTAAACGTGTAGATTTAACGATTATAAAAGGCTAATAACAATTTAGTTTTTATTTGATTCTTGAGCTAATCCAGGAAAATGGCATGTAAAATCATCGTCCTTTAAAATAAATGGTTTGACCGATGTGTCCTTCATTCCAAACATTCAACATAATAAAAAAAATATGACTAGCTTTTTTCACGGCCATCTAGTGCAAATTATATAATCGACATTGTCCTACATTTAAATACAATTAAATGACTGGTTTTCCCAGTTCTACACTTGTTACAAATTGTACAGTTACAAATTAGAATTCAATTCTTAAATCTATTGAATAGAAAATGGTAACGCAAAAGGATAAGCAGCTAACATATACATAATCTTTTATATGTTGGTCCAGTTAAAATTTAATATTAAAAACATTTTATTCAAGAAAAAGTAAAAACATCTAATGAAGGTTAACAAACATGTTAATTTCAAACTACCAATGCTATTTATAAAGGATTTAATGTTCATTTATTTTATACATTACTAAAGATGCCACGCAGTTTCACCCGCTTTTAAATAAGAAAAAAAATAAACATAGCGCGATGTTATATAGCTTATTGAAATCCTAATTTTCAAGTCACTAACTTCAACGGTGTATACCTTTCATATAAAAGTTTTTTACCTTATTCACCCTCTTCGGAGTGGAATTTCCAAAAATCCGCTCTTATTGTTCCTTTACACTCCCTAAGGAGTCTTCATATTAAATTTTAACTTTCTACGCTCACTACTTTCGGCTGTGGAAGAGCCGAAGAACCGAAAGAAGAGCTATATATTTATATATTATTCATTTTTTTATCCTACTATTTTGGGAGGGCTATGTAATGGCTATGTAATGAGAAATGTTTAAGAAACGCGGCATTGTTTATTGTAGCTACGAACTTAATACTTATCCTACCGTGTCATACTCACGTCACTGGATATTGTATGAAGTAAGGTTCACAAAAAAATAATTATAGGTACTCCAAATTGGTCTTATTTTTTATAATGACGCAAGAGCCAAATAGAGTCGAAATGCTTTTTTTTGATAAAATTACCGAGTCACGGAGATCCGTCGAGCGTAACCCCATCGTTTTCCTTTTCAATTCTCCGAAAGCAATCATCGTCCTCGTAGGGTTGCCAGACATCCCGTTTTTGGCGGACATGTTTACATATTTTATCAATGTTTTCATGTATCAATTCGCATTTGAGTAATATACCCAGGGTTTCCGGCTACTATTTGGCTTCTTGATAATTTGTTTTTGTTTTTGCTTAAGACTTCAATTAGCATTGGTAGCTTCACCTGTATCTCGAGTGTGGATGTCAAAATCGTCCCAAAATCTCTCAATGCCGCTCCCCCGAGGGACATACTTGGCTACGGCCTTACAGCTTCGATAGCGACATCATTATTTGCTTTGTAATAGACGATTAAAGTAGTTACGCTCGATAAAAGATAAATTTGGTAAAATAAATCTACAGTCCGGTTTTTCTAAGATTGAACCTGGTAACCCTATGTCCGTATCAAACCATGATGCGATGAGGGCCTAAATCATATACAGTGAGTACCAAAAAATGTAGATAATTGCCTCATGCCGGAGTAATTCGACATTGTGTTCCCTGCGGCATCCGACGCTCATTTCAAGTTACGTACTTGATGATATATATAAAGTTATCTATCATGCTTTGACGCGTTCTTTGGGTTTTTACGAATCATCTTTTAACGTGTCTTTAATGATGAAGAGGGAAGTTCTAAGTAAATGTCAGAAGATAGCCTGTAGGAACTATCTATCACAACGACTTGTGGTTTTGAAATTCAGATAAAGCCTAGAAATCCTAGAATCACATTTACCACAAATCGTTGTTACAGGAAATACGATAAAATAATAATATTATGAAGGGGTAATATAATAATTGTTAATGTAAAATTATGTATTACTCATTTCTCAGAGATATACTTATGTTACTTACTGTTCAGTTCATATTAAGACCGTTCGCAATGTATTTTTTTTCTCAAGCATTTTATCTCACTTTTTTACTTTATGCAATGAAATATAATATGTGGTGATGGTGTGGGAAGGGAGAAACTTTATGAGACATTCCTTCTTAGTCCTTGGAATAGCAAGCAAAGCATGCCATCAATCATACGAAGGAAGCCATTGCTTTCTGGGGTAGATTACAGATGTCGTAGGTAGTAGTCACTCATTATCAGATGGACTGTATGCTCTTTTGTAGTTTTGTACCAATAAAAAATGTATCAAAAGATTGTAGCATGAGTATAAGTTAGTTAACATCACAGCAAAAACGTCGCGATAAACGTTTACACTCATGAAAAGATTGATTAGGTTTCATTAATAAGATTATGTTAAAAGCGATATTTTACGTAATTTGTTAAATAACGTTACAAACCATGTAACCGATACTGGTAGTCAAGGCTGCGTAATGAAGCGTAAAGAGCATGTTCGAGTTACCTTTCTATTACATTTGTGAAACTGTAACTTCTGTGACCGCAACTCATACAAAACTTTTAATATGTATGTTTGGCCTATCTACACGAGATCCGGGACGTAATCAAAGGCTTTACTGCAGTTGGCTACCTTTTTCACAAGACATGTAGTAATGAAGGGTCGTACAGGGGGATAAATAGCCGTAGAAAAATCATGAATACACAAGTACTTTTTAGAATTGCAGGAAAACGGAAAGTTCGTCAAGAATTATTTGTTTCTATAATTTAGATCAAAATATTAGCGGGTCACACGTAGAGATCCTAGTAAGGTCTACAGGCAGCAAGGAGATCATGGAAGGCCACGGGTTGCGAAGTATTGCTGTACAGGACTATAACTCAACCACCTTTTTGTCCCATTACTAGGGTTTTCCTTGTAACTGGAGGAGGCTGGAAGCATACTTTATTACTACTCCAATGTCAATTGGTCGAGGAATATAAGGACAATCCAAGTTGTAAGATTGAACCGCCCATAAAGCCTTCGACAAGGTTTAGCTGCTAATTAACAACATCCACCGGAACCAACGGCTTAACGTGCCCTCTGAAGCATGGCAACACGCATGAAATTAAGCCACTAGCAGTCACTCGAATTGCCCCCAACATTGCTTAAGTTTGTAGACTAGTAGACATACAATTTCATAAACTACGGGATTGTACGAGTGTCGTACTCACTCAAAGGCCAAAGAAAACAATATTTAAAGTTTAAACAAAGAAAACAAAGTTTAAAGCAACCAGGCATACAATATAGAACTAATGTTTTGTGTAAGTTGTTGTTGTTGCATATTTAAAGGCACTAAATTTTCTTTTTCCTTTGCTGTATAATTTTAAGCTGTGTACTTTCCGTTGGCGATGCTTTAATAAATAAATAAATAAGTAAAATGTTACACTATCTTGGAACGTTAATTTCGTACATCCGTCTTACCTACTAGGTACCGTCATCACTTAATATATTATAACATCGTAACGGAAGTACTGATCTACTGACGCTATGTATGACGAGTAAATAACAGTTTAAAATATTTGCCACCAGTAGGGTAGCTATTCAGTGGCGTGGCCGAAATTGAATTCGTCTCTCTATTAGGAATTTAAGTCAGTTAAAAATTGATGGAAGAAAAAGAATCGACAATATAGTATTGTATTTGCCGCTCCTAAAATCTGCACTCCTAGTCTCCAGCCTGCTGAGCCTATTGGTAAATCAGCGACTGAGTGAAAAGCTATCGTGGTAAGTCTAGAAAATAGTTGGTATGTGTTCAGTTTTAAGATAACAAACATGTAATGACACAGAAAAAACCTAATCAAATCTAATCTAATAAAAATGATACGAAGTTGTAAGAAACTTCTCGTAGGTATGAGGATCTATTTGAAATCGATGATGCTTCCAAGGACAAGAAAACGTCTCAAACCCGTTAATAAATCACGATCCTTGTAATATAATGTCAGTTAACATACTTCAATCAGCGCAGTAAGTGCTGTAATGTGTATATGAAATGATAGACTAACATAAGTGATACACCACAGTCCGCCATCAATTAAATTACCAACAAATTTGGTAATGTAAATTTATTCTTTGAAATAATCGGTGTTCGGTTTTTAACTAACAAAGGAACCATTGTTATAGCGTGGAACCGCTAAACTATCCATCAAGTCATGTAATAAATAAGGTGTAATAAATTAGCGCATTACGCTGAGAAGGGGCTTGGTTTGGGGATATGGAAATGTGGACCGGACGTCCGGTGATTTAGGGTTGAGACAAATGAGACTTTCTTTTCTGGTATCAGTATCATTGTTTGTTTTATTCTGTCTTTGCTGACTTCGGATGTTCTTATACAATGTAGGATTTGGGACATTTGCATTTACACATCCCAGGTGCAAGTTCATAGACTTCATCTTCCGTCAACTCATTATTATGCCAATGCTGGCACGGGTCTTCTCTCAGATTGAGAGAGTTTGAGACCAATTCTCACTTGGCCAGCGCGGTGGGCGCTGGCCAAGTGAGAATTGGTAGACTTCATACACCTTTAAGAACTTTTAAATAACTCTCGGATGTGTAGGTATCCTCACGATGTTTTCCTTTACCGTAAAGCAGTATAATTAGTTTCTAATACGCACATAATTTCAGAAAAATAAGTGGTCCGTGCCTGGGATTCGAACATTAGACTAGACTATCACTGCTCACTATCATAGACTTCATATTTATATATAGGTAAGTACATAAATGTTATGGAGAACTTTCAAGTAGGTACCTATGTGGTTTCCTAATAGTGTTTTTGACAATTGAGATAAGTGACAGTAAAATTAATTTATCTCGGTTGTGTTGGTACGAAGTGCATTAAAGTAAATTTATTAGGTATTTACTGTTGTGAATGATGTGCTTCAAATCACTGTTTACAATGTTTGTTTTCTTCAATGTTAATAACTTTAAACTTTTAAGAAAAAACCCATCGTGATTTGCATTTATGCTTTATTTATCAAGACATAAATAACTGATTCAACCAATCAAACTTTATCGTATATAAAACTTAATGGATTAAAAGTTATCTTTAGATAAAAACCGGTGCGAACAACAAACATTAAAGGCTTATACCTAATTAGCAATGAGCAAATATTTATTGCCATGTGAATGACATAAGGGAAAAACGATGACCTAGACTTCAGGTATTGGACAGCCCTACTTAAACTTCCCTATTACGTCTAACCTTGAACCTTTAGCTAAAACGAAATTGTATTTTTACACTAATCCGATATGCAGAAACATTTTTGTGCGGAAATTTTAATGGGTGTGTTGGAGGACGTCCTTCTGAATGTCCTTTTAACATATTGCTGTAGTCGTAGGTATTTATAATAACTATTATTATTTGTAATAACCTACATTGAGTCATTTTACAATACGCAAATCTCATTGCTTTTGTTTGATTTATGTTTATTATACCTAACAACATTTATTTGATAAAATAAACTTTATGGTAGTTGATATTGCATGGATCATTGAGAAGTAGGTAATAAATATTTTAATGAAGTAAAGAGTTACAACTAATATATAAATATAACGTCTAATAATGGTTATTTTCTTACACAACTTCTCTAGATGGTTTTAAGATTATGTAGGTATATTTTGTTACTAAATATCGTCCGAAATATTACATGCGATCGTTACCTTAAACTTTTGTCATTGAACTCAAAGCTGAGCTAAGCTAATGTGGTTTAGATTTAAGTAATACAAGCTAGTGTTCGGTTAGGTCTTCTTTACTAGTAGGTACAGATGTTTATTACCTATAGAACGGCTAGTTAGTACACTGAAAGCATTTTTCTTACCTTCCTATGTTATTGTTCTTATAACTTAAAAATGTTTATCCATCGGCCTTTTGAAGTCCATTTTTGGACAATGGAGTATTTATTCCTTAATTTATTATTTGCAATCACCGCGCCTGGTCTAAGCGTTAGTGACCGCAGTCGGTGTTGCATATACACAAGAAAGCAAAGCTACCCATCCTCAGGATTTTGTCCCTTAGTCATCTCGTACGATATCCACGAGACGAAAGGGAGTGGTGCAATTTAAGACCGACCACACACCGCAAATATAATTAAGATATATAAATTTAAATCATCTAAATATATCTAATCTAACAATGAGTATCATTGTCCATAAATATTTATGAGATAAGCTCCGTTTATTATAATGTTTGATAAATAAATTGTTCCTCATTGATGTAGGTGACTCTGTGTTATATATGACACATGTTTACAGTTGATTCGTGAGGTCGGCGTGGAGGTCCACATTTAGTAAATTATAGTAATTTTCAAGTTTAGTCTAGTTTAGTTAGAGTGGTTTGTGGCCTCAAATGGCAATGAGGTAATGGCCATCTTCCCCAGAGGGAGGCGCGCCCGGCGACCGGGCCTCGTGTCGTGACTGGACATACCGACATTTATCTTTCACACCTACACATCGACTGTAGTTAAAGTTAGGATGTATAGTTAATTTAGTCTAATGCTTTTCGAATGACCATAAATCGTAGACAAAGTTGTCTATACTTTAGTATTATGTATCATCAAATTTGCCGGTAAATATCTGAGCATTAAGTCAAGTAGCGGAAATTACAAATTTATCATCTGCAACAGTTTTAACAATTTAAAAACAAACAACAATTTGTTAAATGATATTAATATATTTAGGTTAAGTGTGACTTATTTCTTTTAAAATATCTCGTCTGACTCTATAAGATTATTAAAAATTAGGTATACGAATACTTGTAAATATGGATAACTATAAATTTAGTTTTATGCATGGCCCAATTAAATATATGTATATTTTATCATAACCCTGAAAGTGCGTACGGCAGTAGTAACGTTTAATCTTTAAGAAAACACGTTGAGTAAAGATAACACACATCATATCTTTAATAAAATCAAATATTTGCGTTCTAAAGGAATTACTGTCTCTCATTTGATTGATGGTGTCCATCTTGAGAAGGTACTTACTACTTATACTAACCGGATCAAAAACGTTGTTTGATAAAATTTTAATTGAAGTCAAGTTTTGGCATCGTATAAGATAAAAAAGCCGACAAGAATTAACAATGTTATCTAGTAGTTTTATTGTAGACTAAATGGCCATATTTCGTACGTAAAATTTTATGATTCACAACTCAATCCACGAATATCCCGGATGGTTTAACGATTTATGTGATAAGTTTATCATTCGTGTTTTATAGTATTAACATTGACAACCTGTTTTGATTATTTTATCTTTTATTTGAGCGATATGGCCGCCTGGTCACCGATAACCGGTGGGGAAGAAAGGTCCTCGAGTGGCGACCACGTTTACGTGAAAAGAGTAAGGTCCAGGAGTAAGGTCCAGGACCGATGACCTGAAGAAAACAGCAGGGAACCGTTGGCTTCAGAAGACATAGAACGGGTTTGAATGATGCATTTTATGGGAGGCCCACATATGTCCAGCAGGGGACCTCAAGAGACTGAGGAGTACAGGTCGCCAAGGACCTGAACAGAGCAGCGAAAAAACGGCTTCAGAAGACAGGACCAGTTGGATTGGTGCAATTAGAGGCCTACATATGTCCAAATATGGACCTCAAAAGGTTGATAAATCAATTACAAATTGTACACTATTTAAATCTTATGCTTGTAGTTTGAATCGTATATACTAATCGTATATTATCGTATGAGTGTTCTATCACACTCGAGAGTAATCCACGGGACAGTTCGGTATGGTAACTAACGTATCATTTAAATAATGAAAATGACAAGAATGAGCTATTTCCATGCTAAGTTTAGATAAATAATTGGGAAATATCTATTATAAGCAACTTAGTTATTTCTATGTTAAAATACATACAGAAAATGAATTTTACTGCGTTTCATACAAAGTAGCAGTGTTCTTGAGTGGCAATTGTTGCTAGTTGCCAGTCAGGCCTGAAGCGGTGATGGGCGTGATGAGCGCGAATAGGACGATTCGCTACGGCCGAGACTGGCTCTGACAAATTCAGTCATTGTCATTTACACATTGTTATTCGGTTCTGTACTATTTATGTTACGGCACACTTACTTATTATAGATTTTTATGAAATATGGAACGCCAAGTTAAGTACAATAATCTCTACGCTGTCTCGTGCTCAGCTTCTGCTACTACGCTTACAGGTTTTCAATTTATTGACTGACTTTTTAGCTTAAAGAAATACGAGTACCTATATCTGAAACTAGCGTCATTTATTTGGTTGAAAGATCCGTTCAAATCAATTTATAACATGCTTATTCCTAGTTACCGGAGAAAGGAGAGATTAAATCTCGGCAATTGTTTTATTTTAAAATTATTATATTTTTTTAATTTTTCAAGTTGGGGATGCTTTTTTTGTAATTTCACCACTGCTTAGGTATATTTAAATACGGTTTTGAATATATGCATTTTTAAAGCTTCGGCTAAAAATAATTGTTAAAGCTGTCTCTACTCAAAGAGAGAACAGCGAATTGAAAAGCGACTGTAAATATGTATGTATGTTTATAATCTGTAAATAAGTAATTTATCGATGATAAAAGAGCATAGACTGTATGTCTATTGTAGTGGTCATTTATGATAACTATAAACTAGTCAATAAGCAAGAATCAGTTGCTCAAAAACATTAAACAATTAGATTAGATAAAGTTTATTGTACTTAGATACGCAAGTACTTTGACACTTTCAGATTCTAGATATATTGCTACTTTCTGTTTATCAATTGGAGTTTCAACTAGACTGGAAATACAGTTGCACAAAAGTAAAGTCTCATTGAAGTATAACGTAGTCCCCTTTTAATAAACTCAATGAATTTCCAAAATTTGAGAAAGGTCATCAGGCTAACGGGCTAGCTTACTTATTATGTTATTATATTAGTTGCGTATCTATATTGTGTGACAGATTCTCCGTTTACGGAAATTACCTCCCTTGAAAGGAAAGATACATAGGAACAACAGGGTGTATTAAATTTTCATCGCCCACTTGGTACAAGAAAAGCACTGTAAAGTGCCAATGTTAGGTACATTGGCACTTTACTCCTTAAATTAAATTTTACTCCTTAAATTAAATTTTAGTTGATACCGGTTAGTGGATATCACGCACGATGCAGTTTATTGTTTATTGCTACAATTCAAATGACATGTGACTCCTTCCCAACAGTTTAATAAAATTATATTTCGTAAAATGAAACATTTTACGTAAAACACTACTTCTTTTATAAACGGACTGGATCTATAAAACAGTAGTATTTAGTAAAGAAGCAGACAGAATTCATCCAGAATTTTCTATATAAGAAACTAGCTGTGCCTCGCGGTTTTACCCAAAACAAACATTACATACATAAAAAACAAACATAGCATGTTATATAACCTATTATAGCCCTCCTCGATAAATTTACGATTCAACACTAAAATATTTTTTAATTCGAACCAGTAGTTCCTGAGATTAGCCCGTTCAACCAAACAAACTCTGCTGCTTTATAATATAAAGTATAGTTTACTGCGTAAAATGCGTTCTAATGTAAAAAAAAACTATATTAGGTTTTTGTTGGCTTTGGGGTATTAAATTTAACACAATGACGTGAACAGTGCTTGTTACCGCTAACAGGATTTATTTGCTCTATTTATATTGTCTACTATTTGATTTAGTAATTTTCAAGTTGAACATCTTGACCAAAAAGGCAGTATTTCTATCTACCTAGTTATTTAAAAATTCCATGACATACCATATTGAGCTTTATTATTTTCCCTTTATAACATTTCTTTGTTTAATTTGAATTATCTATTTCTTATTTTTACGTTAAGCGTAGAAATCTTTGTCATTAATCGGAATAACTAGAATTTAAGAAAAGTTGGATGTATATCATTTTTGATTAATTCATTTAATTCATATACAAGTAGTTTCATTTGTCGTGACTAGGTCGGGTTTTGAGTTGTAATGAGTTCTAGATCCATCTACGTGCATCTAACAACGTTTATTGCAGTTTCCTAAGTAGGTAAATCTTAGGAATACTAATTTAACTATTTTAATATTGATAATGCCTAACACAATATTGTTCGATAATTAAATTATGTTTTTTTATTCTAATTTAAAAGTTTAAAACGTCAAACTGAGTGATTATTACAGAGACCAGCAACAACGGATAATACGCAAATATAGGCATACAATACGCAAAAAGGATATTTAAAAGAAATAATGGATTGTAACTACATAGTAGTAAATTAAGTACACGATGAACTCAATTATCTTTAACTGTTTAAATTGCACTGTACATTCAAAAGGTTCCGAAATTCAGATGGTTATCTTATCTTATCAAAATTATCAAGTGGAGAAGTAGCCTGAATTAAGAACATTATAATACAAAACAATACGTTTTATTTGTTTTTTGTTATTGTGTTGTTATTTTTATTTGGTTACAATAAAAAGTAAAAAAATTAAGATCTTGTTTAGTAATGTTATTTCGCCGTAAAAAGTTTAGAAAAAAAATACTCACGTTTTGTTTTCTGAGTTTTAAAACAAAAATGTAGAGCCGCAGCTAAAGTCTTCACACAATAACTACACTAAAACTGTATTAGAATTATTTAGTTAGTTACTAACAAAATTGTATCGATATACAGATGCAGAGTTCGTATAAATTACTCCACAGCCGTCTGCCGCGCGTTTTTGATGTCGTTTGATTCGTATATTTTGAACACGCCGCCTTGCACGAGTCGTATATCTTAGTACAGGCTTCGAGCGACCTCTATTGTTCCGAAGCGTAAACGTACGCATAAAATGGAATCTCATTCTTTCATAATGAAGGCGTCATCTGTCGACTAGTAGGCGTGTTTGTAATAAAGATAAACTGTGTGTAAAAGTAGTAAATGGACTATTTATACTATTATTATTTATCTTCAAATAGGAAAAGTGTGTACTTAATTACCTTCTACTTACTTGTTATTTCGTATGGTCATCACCATAAGTAATATTTTGTTACTTTTTGTGTGGTTTTATTGAATTGGCCATTTTCAAAAGATAATCTTGTAAATACCAGGGATGTTATGAATATGCAATTTCGAACGAATATGCAATTTTGACGACCCGCGTGGCGGAGAGGTCACCATACTGGTCTAACGCACAGTGGGTTCCGGGTTCGATTCCCGGCCAGACAGACATTTGAATGATGAATTTAGATTTCTGTTCTGGGTCTGGGTG
>DWLI01000927.1:0-17738 GCA_018249915.1 Cecropterus dorantes dorantes | reverse complement strand
TAGGTAGATGGTTCATTATCAACCCATTGTCGTCCCACTGCTGGGCACG
Source organism: Cecropterus dorantes dorantes (assembly GCA_018249915.1). Taxonomy (NCBI): domain Eukaryota; kingdom Metazoa; phylum Arthropoda; class Insecta; order Lepidoptera; family Hesperiidae; genus Cecropterus; species Cecropterus dorantes. The sequence goes on along the minus strand of DWLI01000927.1, from coordinate 17,689 downwards.
GGTCTTCTCTCAGAATGCGAGAGTTTAAGGCTGTAGTCCATCGTGCTGGCCAAGTGCGAATTGGTAGACTTCACACACCTTTAAGAACTTTTTTTTAGAGAACTCTCAGGTGTGCAGGTTTCCTCACGATGTTTTCCTTCACCATAAATCAGTGGTGATTACTTTCTAATACGCACATAATTTCAGAAAAATCAGCGGTGCGTGCCTGGGATTCGAACCTCGGTACCGTCGATTGAAGGTCCAAGTTTCAACCATAAGGCTATTACTGCTCCTGGTAGATGGTTAATTAATGGAAATTATTATTTAGTAATTACTAATTCTTTTCTGAAAATATCATACAGAAAATACTGATCATAATCAAAGTAATGATTAAATTCGAAGAGCGCGCCGATTTATTCTGTCACGTAATCTGGTTGATTAATTTCAAAGCCTTAAATTCGGTCGGCGACTTGAAGGTAAATCCATAAAGGGGTAAGTCATCAACATCGGCATAAGGACAATAAGGGTTCGTACATACTTACGTATAACTTACTAATTTAAATGATAGATATACATTTATTTTCATAATGATATGATATTGTATTTGTGACCTTATAAGGTTTTATGTGTTTTTTGAGTATGGGTGTACCTTAAAAATTAAATAGGGATATCATATGCAGATATATGTTTTCCAGAGTACTAATTAAGACTTACTCATTTTTTTTTTTCAAAAATTAGGACGAGTAATATCTGACAAACAGAACATGTGAATTTAACAATATATTATTAAACACTTACGTGAGTTTCTGACAGTATTTTGTCTGCAACTATAGAATGATATCGCGTCTTATCTGAGAGTATCTGAAGTTCACTGAGATGCTGATTCATTTGAACACATCCTCGCCATCCTTAAGTACCGACGACTTTTAAATTGTTTTCGGACCACGAATATAATTTTTCTTTAGTGCAATAGATGGCGTTACTTACCCACTCGTTCAATTATATGCACATATTTAAGACTAGGATTTTATAATTAGATATGTGTAGCTGATATGTGTTTATAGTAGTGTTTACTTATTACACGCTGTTTATGCAAATTGACGTCAAGTCCATATATAAAGTAACCATAAACGTAGCGCATTAGGTGTACGTTTTTGGGCTTGTAATTTCAAACCTTTTTATAACGCCGATTAAACAGATTTATTATGATGTAGAAATAATAATCAACAGGTCATCGGTACGTGATTTGAAAAAGGATGATTTTATTATAATTTTCGTAATAGTATTCATCCATATAGATAAATGCAAGAAGACTACTGCGATTCTGGGAAGCTTTTAAATAAAGGTTTGGTCGAAATCATTGCTTGGCCTGAGTGTTGGCGATTGTAGAAGGACATTACAGCAGTTTGTCCGTTCGCAATTCGCGTTTCTTTGCTTCATAATTCCAGCAAGTAAAACCTTAGGTTGCCCACATATTGATTGATCGTCGATAGATGCCCTCGATCGATGTCGGTCAATCGAGTGGTTGCTTTGACTATTCGACCTATATCAGTCGATATAACAAATATCGACGTTCTAAATTTGAATCATTGTCCATCGATGATTGAGTTTATGTTGAATCTGCCTACAAAACTAATGTTTTTAAATGTAGTAACCTATTGTAACAATCGTCGATCGATCAATTAGCGTGATAATGATTGGCGAACCGTGTCGAAAGCTCTATTAAAAACTTAAAACGCTTTCAACACTTATAGCACAACAGTAGGATTTTCTCCTGTGTAGTGGGTACCATGGACACACAAAGACGAATACACAAACACCCAGACTCAAAGAAGAATCAATTCATCATTCAGGTCTGTCTGGCTGGGGATCGAACCTGGAACCCACTGCCAAACCGGTATGGTGATCACTCCGCCACGCGGGTCGACAAAACACATCGATTAACCGAACGATGAAATGAATTGGTGTGTAGCCACCCTAAGTTGCTCTCTACGACCAAAAGGAAGAGAAAGAGGAGTGCTCCGCGAGCATGTTACCACATAGCTTGTCTGCCTTATCAGAACAGAATTATTTAACAGCTGCTTTAAAAAATATGACACCAACGAAATAATACGATTTTATTCTTCCTTTATAAAATTGTCATACCTACTGTAGTTTTTGCGTAATTAATTTAATATTAATTACTTCAACGTTTTAAGTCTCCATTTAAATTAACGATCTTTCTAGTTTTTACTCGCCGTGTCCCGTTGAGCATATTCGCAACTAAGTACCTATATTGTCTATGTAAAGTCGGTGAATGATACGGAGTACTTTAACTTTAAATTGATGATAATAATTAAATGTCTACCTTATAGTATGAGTTGATATTTTTATGCCATGGGATGCTGTTTTGAGATAATGGCTTGTAAGAGCGGGTATAAGACAATGTTTCAATTACCATTTTACCTAAAATTTATAATTCTTAGTGAATTACAGAGTCATAAAATACTTGAATACTGCCGGTTCGATGTCGCTAATGAACGCAATAAATGTTACAACAAATCGCATACGTCGATTACACTTGATCGTACATATCGATGAAGAAAAACGATGCACCTCAGCTATGTCGGTACATAAAACAATACGGCGCGTCATGGCAAATCGCATCGATGTTGCAAAATCTCGGAATGTCGTTCAACGAGACCCGCTATACACAAAAAGCCGAGTTAATTGATTTCGTTAGTTTAGGCATACTAATTTACTGATAAATATTTAACGGCCTCCATATACGCGCCAATGTTGCAGATGGCGCGTACCGTGTTTTACAATAACAAAATTTTATGGTTCCGGCTATCCGGTCACCTATGTACGCTTCTTCGGGATTGTTTGTTTTCTTTTCAGAATGTTTTTGCGGCTTAATGAAGATTTATAGGTATTTGCCACACGCAATTCATCGGCGGCGAGCATTCGGATCGTATCTTGGATCTGAAAGCGCTATTTCAATTTCTTGCGATACCGCATAGTTCGATAATTATAGAGTATGTACATATTTCGCGACGCATCTAGATTTACGCAAAAAACATTTATGATTGCGGTGCGTCAGCGGGATGGTGATACAAAAAGCCGGGTAAGTGCGGCCGGCAGAGAATTATTACGGTTTTTATAAAGTGCGGAGCGGAGTCGGCGGATGGCCGCCGCGGGTGGCGCAAAGCGCGCTCGCCTCCATGTTTCATAATTAGCTCTGTTATGAATTTTATAAATATTTCATGTGCACTACGGTGTACTCGACAATTAATTAACTTCTCAGTGCTTACATTAATTAGTTGAGAGACATATCATGTTCTTTCATCGTGCTTGTAAACACGCAGGGGATGTCTCTAGGAAAATATACTGGCCGTTCATATAACTTACACATAAAAACATGCAGGTAACTATTTACTCTGAAATAATGAGCGCTGGACCACCGCGGGGAGTTATTGTCTTATAATTCTTCTTTAAGGCTTTTAATTAATACCCATCATAATTACACTATAAAAACTGTATAGAAATAGCCCGGTTCTTTGAATTCATTATTGTAGATTATGACTTTACAATCCTTAATTTGAACCTTAGAAAATAAGTTATAATCCGGTAAGATAATTTCATAAGTATGTTATTGTTAAAGGGTATATGAACCTGGCTTTTATTAATTTACATGTTCTTATTTTGCAAATTATAGTTGCATTCGAGGCGCATAACACAGATATTATTAAAGGAATCAAGAATGAATTCATGGCGGAAAGGCGCCAAAGGTAAAACTTTATATATTTTTTGTCTTTTTACGTGGATTTTATATACGAAGTACAAAAAAGATACGAATTCCACATCATGTGAATACATCTCTTCATCTTTCCACTTCTTGAACTAGTACTGTCTGCCGTCAATTTTTCTTTGTTTTTAAAGGTGGTTTTCTACGTTTTTAAACTCTCAGTGTATCGACTAGTATTACCGGCACACCTAGTGCCTAATAACAGCAGTGTTATGCATCGCTGTGTTCTGGTCAGAAAAGTGCGGTATGGGAGATCACTTATCCGAAGTTTCAACTTAGTCCTCATGATTGGAAAAACATCTATGACTAACCTCAGGTCAGACTCTAATCTGAGATTGATTTACAGATTGACGGTAGGCGCCACTTTCTATCAGTCGAACTGCATTTTCATTTACTACTACAAAGAAAATGAAATAAAGCTGTAAACCATGTCTTAATGTCAGGTTTTTTTTCTACTATCCAAGGACATCTTTTACCCCAAATAGGTCAGAAATCTTCGATTCCAAATGCGTTGCTATCACTTAATACTAGCTGAATAAATTGCAATGTCTCATATGAATGGCACATGCCTCATAGTATATATGACTATTACTTATATCTCTATGTTTATGCCGTAGCCGAATCATGAAAAATTTTGCAATTTCAAATATTACGCTTAATTTGTAACCAGCACTTCTTATTAAATGTAAGCACGTACTCTATCGCTGTATTATGTATAAATATATGTATCTTTGGTAGTACTTAAATCACATGGGGTATATTTTTAATACAAGAACCATTTAAGAAATATCTATTGAATTGATCCTGTCTTTGATAAAAAAACAGTGGATAGCTGCAAGTGGGTTCTGATTACGCAGTTTTTTAACACGTACATTACATAAATTCGAAAAATAATTCGTAAGATCTGGGTTTGATTGATTGATGGACCGAATTTCAAACTACTAGGCTATCACTGAGTATACTTAATCCTTACACGCCTGCATCATATTTATGAATAATATTGATTTGTTAAAACATTAATAGTGTCGTAGAAAATAGAAATATAAAGTATTTAGATACATACTATAAATATACAGAATACTAATACAAATAGACAGGTAACTCTTTAAGTTTAAGACTTTAGAACTGAAAAGAATATGTAAATAAATATATTCCACTTAATTTGTATGCTTATCATTCATATATTTGTTCTTAATAAATTTTATAGATTACTTATCTCAGTAATAACCGCACATCAATATAACAAAAGAACTCCTTAAATGGCTTTACCTATAAAGTTTATTCTGAGGAAAGATAATATACTAAAAGATTAAATAAATAAATTTGCATACTTATCTACGTTTATTGCGCTGCAATAAATGGCCAGCATTAATAACTAAAGTGGAATATTTCATTAAGACAGAGGAACCCTCTACGTTTTACAACTTAATTGCTTTCGCAAACTATAACAACAGGATCATTTTTATAGCGCAACCGACGCGATCGGAGAATTCGAGAGACCATTCGTCTTCGTTATTTTGTGTCATAACTTTCCGAGATGATAAATGGATGCAAATGCAATTTTAGCTTTGAGTCTCAGCCGCAGATTGTATAGATGTTATGTCTATTATGCCTTATTATATAGGTGATGAGTAAAAATATAGAGTCATCGTCAATCTATTACTGTCCCAATGCTTGGCACGGGTCAACTTTATGATTAATTATAAAAATTGATTTCTAATATACATGTAATTGAATAGGATCAATGGAATCAAAGGAATGTTTGTGTCATTATTTTATTTTATTATTACTTTAATTCGTAAAAAAAAAACAATCATATTTAGATACGAAAAAATACATGCAAATAATTGATGAATTTAACTTTCAATTTCATGAGGTATTAATTAATTTTATATATCCACCGTCTTCAATAATAAATTGTTATCAAAGAACTTCCGATCTTCCGATCCAGAAAAAATATTGTAAATGCCAATTTGTAATTGCCCCCGTAGGCCTATACAAAATAAAGACATTTCATTTCATTTCAACTGCGTAGGTACCTAACTTGAATAATCTAGGCTCAGCTTTTCTTATCAGTCACCTAGGCATTCGTAAACCCGTTGACATCAGTATCAGCAAAGTCGCAAACAGATGGGAATTATTAATATTTTACTAAATTCCAGATGATATCATTGAGCCATGGATACGAGATGAATGCAAATACGGCGTTTTGTTGCAGGTTAATATTCTAATCACGTTTTTGTCATCTACAAGGTATTTGTCGAACGCACAGAATATCGTAAATGGAAGGAATATTATGCCGGCGCGTCACGGGTTATTCCCTATATGTCACTAAGCGGTATTTTTACAGCTGTCATAATATAGGTGGTAAGCCGCTTCAGTTTAAATGAAGACGCATCACTACCACATGTTTTTTTCTACCTAATAATAACGGTGGTAAGCACTACTTACACGAGGTGTTCTAATTCTTGAGAAGAAGCATCGCATCTGTGGCTGACCTCAAGTACAAAATTCCTCTCGAAAGTTGATTATAGACGTTTTAGCGAGGCATCAGCCCATTAGGCATCTGGATTGCATTTAGTCTGTTATCAATAATTTATCCATTCTCATCGTTTTACAAGTAACACTGTCACACCAGTTTGTATGATAGCACCAACAGTTGAGTAGTACGTAGGTACTCTAAAATTCTCGAAAATTTAAAGTTTAATATTTGAACTTAAAATTTTCGACTTTTGCATTTCACAAATATATTTAAAACACACACAACAAACAAATTAATTATTATATTCTGCATTAAAAATAAAACAATTTGTTCACTATAAAATCGGAATATCATAATTAAATTTCAAAATATTAAAGTTTAGTAGGACTGTACACTTGACAGGAAACTGTTAACTTATATTCAGATGACATTCGATCTTGCAGGAAATGGGAATAGCCCGGTTCGCGGTCGGTCGGGCGGCACAATGCTGACTGCAATGATAAGGGCTCCGTGCCTATGATTGTCCGGGATCAGCGAGTTTCCCATGATCGCTACCTTCATCCGATATAAATACATTGGCTCAATACCAAATACCATATTTCAAGCCTATCACTCGTCGCTTCTTAGTCAGTAAATCGGTGAAGAAGTCATTTCAATATTCCACGTCCATTTAAATATCGCTGCATACCTTCTTGACTTACCTTAAATGTAACTATGTATTTTAATTAGTAATCACATTATGGAATTACAGGTGTTTTTATAGTAGATTAGCGTCATTATTATTTGTAGCACAACCTTACCTCGATTGCTTGTTATTCATGACATTAATCGAGGAATTGTTTGTTATGAGAAATAGGTATTCCTTATAATGCGATATTTATCGTATTACCTAGATTTAAATATATGCAAGGTAATATATTTAATAAGAGAAATCGCAATGAAAAAGAACGCAAAAAACGTCCGGTAAGTTAGATTCCTTCTTAACAATTAAAAAGTTTGAAATAAATGCTGGTAATTATCAAATAATGGAGCTTGAAGCGAAGTGTTAAAGTCCAAAATAGTGCAATCCAATTACGGGTATACATCCTTCGAGAAAGATAAGCGTTTTGAAGTTAAGAAAGCCTTTCGACTATTCAGTGAAAAATAAAAAGAAGTGGATGTTTTAAGGAAAATTAAAAACAAGGAAGTTTTCCGATCGCGTCTGGTAATCTACGTTGTATAAAGAAGAAATTAAAACAACTTTCTCGAATATTTATTACGCTTCTTATTTTTACTTAAAGTGAGTTTTAAAAGGAGTTCGTTTTCTTTATTGTTATACAGTAAATGTAGATAGTATCGTTTCTTAAAGGACGTTGTTATCTTACATTTAAAACTAGCTAAGCGATGGACTTAGGCTGAACATTTTATAATTTGAATATTTTGGCAGCTTAGCCACGGAAAGCATGATTCCCCGGGATGATACACTTACATTTAACGTTGCTTTTTTATAGTACGGAAGTAGCAAACGAGCATGCAGCCCACCTGATGGTAAGTGGCTACTGCCGCCCATGGACACCTGTAATCAACCCTAGGTAAGATCAAAGTCTCACCTAAGGTTAGCCACAGATGCGTTGCTACCCCTGAGGAGGAAGATGGAATGCCTCGGAAAAGTATATCTCTTTACCACACCTTTCAGACCAGAACACAGCAGTGCATAACACTATCTGTGCAGATATGCACAGATAGTGTTTAATATTATTACATTATAACTTTAATATTATTTTCGAACCAGCTTATTCCCGCGACTCCGCCCGTTTCGCCCATTATCAATACGATAACGAGGATTCCATGTTATTCCAGTACATAAACTTTGTGTATGCTAAATTTTAGTAAAATATAACCATTTGTTAACAAATACCCATACATCCTCACGAAGTTTACGTAAAATTTTACTACAGTAAATTGATTTCAATAAAGTAAAAACTAAATGTTATCTCAAGGAATATTATATTTTGATTATTTTTGACCCAGTAATTATAATATTTAAGAAAAATACCCGTATAACAAAACGACAGAACACGAACCCTTTTAAACTCGAAATTAGTTTTGAAACAGTTTACATAACATCTTATACTTTATGACATAAATAAACATTATATTAAACAAGTAAAATTACTGGAGAAATACTTATATGAAATAGAAAATAGTTTATTAGTCCTGCAACAGTTAGTATCGGTAGGGAAACCGTACAAATCATTTAACTTTACCTTTTCTCAAAGGAACTTTAAACTTTTACTCGCTTTTAGTATTGGAAACGAATACCCAGTTTTCGATGAAATGACTCTATTATTTTAGAAATATTTTTCAAAGCAGGTCAATCTTGAACATGATATATTATGAAGCTGGTAGAACTTTTTATGGTTCGACTCCGAAAGCATTATAATTTTAATACAACACTTTTATTTAAAACATGGAATTGAAGGTAGCACGCTTTCTGAATCAACTCTGGAAGCACCCCTATTTCTGCCTAATAACAGCAGTGGCATGTGCTGTTGTGTTCTGGTCTAAAGGGTGTGGTACGGGAGACAGAACTTTCCGAGGCATTCCATTTTAGTCCCAGGGTTAGCAACCTTGGGTGAGGCTTTGATCTTACCTAGGGTTAATTACAGATGTCCATGGGCAGCAGTAGCCACTTACCATCATGTGGGCTGCATGCTCGTTTGCTACTTCCATACTATGAAAAAGTACTTCTATGTTCTGGTTTGATATATGTAATAGGTATTCATGATATTTGTAGTCAGTTAATAATTTTAATACTTTAAATGTTAGAACTGTTTAAGTATATGGATCATAAAAGAATGATAACTTAAAAAATTAATGGACGCTTCATCAATTCACATTAGTGTGAGTGGAGTACAGGTACCCTAGATCGAGAAGATCTATGACGCATGAATGTATTCAGAAAGAGAATAAAAGGGAGACAGTTGGTTATTGTGCTGGCGGGATTCACAATACCATCTCTTTTGTGGAAGTTTTTAATCATACAATGGTATGATTGTATTAGAACTTTGTTTAGATCGCTTCACATTACCCACAGTAAACAAGTGCCTGAGATACGGTGGAATCGAGTAAGTGTTTCAATAAGAGACTTTTCTTGGTATTGCTGTTGTTAAGTCTATTGCACAAAGTTTTTAATACTTCTTAAAAAGAAATTTCATAGAATGTAGTCAACCGATTTATGTACATGATACTTCTTGGTAGTTTTATTAGATTGTGTATTAAACTTTCTTCTCTTTGATAATTTTATGGTATCTTTAAGATTGCGTAGTATAATAAGTTTGTTACTTTAATTTATTTAGCTTGGGTTTTTGTTTTTATAATATTTTTTTGATTTAAGAAAGTTTTGTCCAGTTGTCGAAATTGAACCATTATTTTGAATTTCCATTTATTTATAAATAACACTAAACCAACGTAGCAAAAAGAAAATCGACACCATACTGGTCTGACACGCATTGGGTTTCTGGTTCAATCCCCGGCCAGAACGATATGTGAATGATGAGTTTAGATTCTGTTCTGGGTCTGGGTGTTTGTGTATTCGTCTTTGTGTGTCTATGGTACCCACGACTCAGGAGTAAAATCCTAGTGTGGGGCTAGGAGTGTAGAAATCGCTTATTTACCTATGCAATAGTTGTACCCCGCGTATTCACCCGCGTTTAAAAAAATCGTTATACATTTTTGTAAAGTAGATAAGATGTGCCGAATATTGGTTTGGTATTCGGTATTCGGCGATTTCGGCATCCTTTTCTCTATTTGTATTTGGCCGAATTTTTTGGTTTTGGTACCGAATATATTCGTTTTCAGTATTTTTTTCTTAAGTCGTAAGTAACTAAAAGACAAAACTTGTTATGTAAGATTTATGTTATATTATAAGTCAACGAAATCATATGAAGAATGTGTTGAACGATGGGAATAAAATAGAGCAAAAGTTTTCTTCAAATAACCATTTATTTTGAACATATTTATTTTGTTACCTATAGTTGGTATATATGGTCAAAATATGTATTAAACCTTGAATAAGTATTTATTTTTAAACCTTAAAGAAATAAATTTAAACCACAAATCAACATGTTTTATTTATTAAATTTAATCAACATTTAATATTCACCTTAATTCAACAGTTATTTTTAATCCTACAAACAATATTTATCTTTAAGCTTGAGTTAAATTTATATTTCTTTTTTAACCTAAACTCATCATTAAACTTCAAATCATCCTTTTAAAGGTTTAATGAACACACCGAATCTTCCGAATATTTGGTTCGGTATAGGTAAAACCGAATAATATTTGGTATTCAGTAGTAAGGTAATCACTATTAGGACCACTTCTGATTTTAATGAAATAAAACCTTTAAAAATATTGTCTATAGCAATTTTAAACACAGGTTGCTATAAACTATAAATTGCTAAAAAATCTAGTTACTTATTTTCATACCTATAAACTACATGTAGAGACATGAGCAAAATTGCATTATTATTATATGTATGGGTATTATAAGTGTATTATACCTAGATTATGCGATAACAATAGAATATTAAACATTATCTAAAATATCTTACAGAACAATACAATGCTCGTAGTAACGATTCCATTCTATTGGAGCATTAATAACCGAACAACCTTTTGTATGGCGCAGCTTTTCTGTGCTATTTGGCCTATTTTGCATTTAGTTTCTTTTTAATTAATATTCGTATTTTTATCATCAATTAACAGCACGGTTCCTCTTTTACCCTTTGGTTCCGGAACGCTAAAAAGCACACAAATCGAACTCTACCGTTTAAGCGCATAATGATAAAATTAGTTTAAATATTCTACATTATATAAAACAAGGCAAATGAGTTCCATCTAGGTATTATAATTATATGGAAAATATATTTATATTTAATAACAGGCTGTTTAGAAGATATCAATAAAGAAGTCCGTTTCCCGCGATAAAAAAAAAATACTGGCAATACTCTAATAATAAATTAAAATAAACGTTATCATTTAACTTCTCTTCTAAATTCGTGTATATATTATTTACGGTATGTATTTTAACTCTTGCAATCGAATTTAAATCTAGTTAGTCCCAACTGATTGAACTAAAATTTTGCATAGACATTTGATTAGAATACCAACACATGATTAGCTTAGGGACATCATTTGAAGTCCAATATGTTGAAACAATCATATTTATGTACTCCCACGATACAGGTATCAAACGAAAGAGATAATACGTATTAAACTTTATTTTTTTTAGATCAAAATAGTTTATTTATAACTTTAATGAAACTGAATTTATTTAAGAATTGATAATGGAATATTGCTAATCAAAAATTGTGGAATGTCAAAGTTTCAGTTATATAAAGATCAGCTGTACAAATAACAAAGTTGTATTTTCAGTAACATATACGAATGGAGATTATTATATAAAAAATGGCAGAAAGCGTTTAAATTACTTTTTCAAACGCAACTGTTAAGCGAAATATATTTATATTTTGTGTCCAGAAATTAAGTATGTATAATATATTTTATAATATATTAATTGTTTATGATATGTATACTATTTTTTTTAAGATACGGAAGAGCGGGGTATCCTGGCACAGGTATTATATTCACCTAAAAGGTGTCCCAACAACAATTATTTATATGTGCAACTTACACCAAAAAGAATTTCTGATTTCTAATGTATTGATAAATAACATAAATTAATCGACAAACAAAGCAAGTGTAAGTTATTAATTATATTGTATCCTTAAACAGTTTTTCTCTTATTTTTTTATTACACCTGTATCTGATATCAATTAGTCATTGGGGCCAATGAATATACATCAAGCTCAAGCCTGGTATATTCAATAAATATGTCTACCGTACCACACCCTTCGGAAATAATCATTGTATAGCTTCACTATTACGCAGGAGGAGTTGTACTGGTGCAATCAACAACGAACCACAAAGAAATATAGTACCTACTTAATCTTTACTTTTTATACACTTAATAAAGCTAATGTAGCAATTTGTATATAATCAGACTTAAGTCCAATGAATCATTTACCTAACATATATTTAAACGAGTACATTAAACCCAGAATTAAACGTTCAATTTTCAGTTATAAATTCTGCACTTCATGCATCATTTGTTTTAGTTAATTGTGCCGGTGGTGTCACGCAGCCTTTATCTAGATCGCAACACATATCACATAGGTCAATAAGCACCCTTTACACCCACTTCGGGTTAATAATTTTAAATGAGGTAATCAATTTTATTATAAATCGGCTATAATAGTAACGAAAATTGTGACTAGGAAATTTGTTACTTGCGTAAGTAATTTTTATTTTTATATTTTACAAAAATAATACTATTTTATAACTTTAAAATGATAATTTAGAGATTATGATAGTTTCATAACTTTTCTAACAAGTCAAATGTAAACTTTATTAGCTTAATCCATGATAACCGGATTTTTTAAGCATAATAAATTATATATTATTTTTTTATTTAACAAACTTTACCGTTACGTATTATTAAATGAGTTGATTTGTTTCATCCATGTGCGGTTTTTTTTATCAAACCTTTTCATAGTTTATAGTCAAATACATACTAACACTTACCTTCGAGTTTCGTGAGTAGACACTCGGAGCACTGCACTGATAGTTGTATGCGCGTGGCGCGCGTTTAGTCGTTCAATGCGGAATGGCTCAAATGGACCCTCCTGGTCGTTTTTATACGGAGCCGAGCGACTAGCGGTTGGTGCTACGAAGCTACGCCGCGCCCAGCGTAGGCGTGCGTAGGCCGTAGCCTACGGGCTACGAAATCTGCTACGTATATGTGGTCCATGCATTTTTTAATTGTCTGGTGTAAAATTGTACAATATTGTACAAAAATATTAAAGAAATATAGATTTCAATAGTACTCAAAACAGCCCGAGTACTGTTCAACTTGATTAGTCCTTATAAATCTAGTGTATATCATAATTACACATGTTGCTAGAATAATAAATGTTAACATATATAAGTATAAATATTTTCAACATTTCATATCAAGGGAAATTGGACAATAGACTTTAAAAGGAAATTTAATAATTTTGTCCTATTAATTGCCATCTTGGGAAGCCTTATCAAATAAAATGGCTTTTTTGTAAGCTGAAAAAAATCTTTGAGCTTTGAGTGAACGAGTTACAGATAATTTTAATCCTTTAATTAAATTTCGTATCCTCAATATAATTTCGACTCTCAATAACAATGCGACAGTTGCCTTTTGTGTAGTTAAAAAAGAACCTTTTCCTGGTGAAGGCGTTTTGGTAAAATTTATTGCGCTTTAGAAAAAATACAGGCATAAACTAAATGAAAACTGTAATAATATTGAGCTATTACGTGTTTAATGAAGTTTAGATAAATTATTTGCATTTTCTTTTAAAGACGACCGACGGTCTTAATTTTTATTAATTAATTAAAATTGAAAATTCTGTTTAAAAGTTGCTAAGCAGGCGACCAATTCAAGAGAGGTATCACGAAAAACGTATACATGAGTTATTAGGCTTACAGAGTCACTTTAAAAAATTTGGCCCCTCTATACAAGGAACTATTTGTACACACATATATATGTGTATACAACGTATACACGTACGCGCGTTTGCAGTTTTGCTTTCTGGAGTAACATAAAAACTTTTTAATCTGATTGAAGTAAAACGAGCATGCAATCCACCTGATGGTAAGTGGCTATAGCCGCCCATGGACATCTGACTTCTTATAGAACCGGGGTTCTTTCTGAAGTCTATCACAGAGACGTTGCTATTGTTCTCGAGTTATAAGGTGGTCGCCTCATATGAAAGTGAACCACATTCTTCTACTGAAACGCAAGAACTGCTTAACGCTAGAATTGGTGTAGCAATAGGTGTAGTATAACCAAAATGTCTCAACAGTCACCTCTAAATCGTGTGATATAATATTCGCTAACTGACATTTAAAGTTCTCTAAATTTTGTAGATTTTATCGTGCTGACTTATTGCATCTGCACTCTTCTTATGAAGATAGTCGGTGATATTAATTTATTTTAATATATTTTAACTTTTTAGAATATCTTTAGTTGTATGTAAGTATTTTTACAAGCTTTTATTTACAGTGACAAATACTGAATCCTCAATCAGTTAATACCAAAGAATTAACCTAAATTTTTACATTCACGTTTCAAACCAAACGCATGCATGTACGCAACGAATAATGCATGATTATCGAGGTCATTTTGGAATAAATTGACAAGGTTTTTTGATAAAATTACGAAAAATATGTTCATTTTTTAACAATAAATTAAACATCTAAACTTATACCTATGAAATTAAACCGTAAAGCCGTGCAAAATTAGTACGTAAACTTTCAAATTTCCCGTATGTTCTCAAATAAAAAAATATTTGCAAATTATATAATTAAAATATAATGATAATTTTAATTTGCGAGGATAAATGTAGGTGTAACCGCGTAGGAAACTTCTAAAAACACTTGAATACTTAGCACTTTTAATTATGTTCATAATTAATTATTCCTGTTATGAAAATTATGAACCAATACTCCTAGACGAGAGAATTGGCCATTGCCGTTAGATTCTTGCAATAAAAATCGTATTAAATCCTCTCAATCGTCTCTTTTGGGAACAATCTTTTGAGAGTTAATACAGCAGTAACTAACTAATGGCCGATGAACGAATGTCTTAAGATTTCTTAGGATATGTTTTCAATACATTCATCGCAGTCCTATTACACGGGTAACAACTTAAAAATATATATTTATGCTTATTAAGTTACAGCATTTGTATCATCAATTTTTTAAAGTAAAAAGTACATTTTTAATAAGGATATTATGCTAAGTAAATGCAAGTTATTTTAAAACACGATAAGACCCTTCAATTTCATTTATTTGTCTACGTCTTTATATAGTTAATACTGAATCAAAAATCTATCATTCATAATAGGGAAATGATAGGAAATGACCTTTTATTTGTAAAAATAATATGCTTTATTAAAAATTTAAATCGAATTCGTATAATTTTTTTATTTATAGTAAGTAGTCTAAATCATAAATCCTGATCAGTTTTATAATAATCTAAAATCCTGTTAAATATTTTCTACCGGTTTATAACTAAGGTAATAAGTGATAAATGAGGAAGGGTCTATATATAAGTTGTAAATAAATTGTTTAAAATAACTGTACTTAATAATGATGTGAACGTGCGTCATTAGTACTGTTGTTAAAAAAAAACTAATTACTCTCATAAAACTACGATAATTATCTCGGCTTTTTGACCACTTATCATGAAACCCAATCTGCGCTATTTGGAGTACCAAATTGGGTCTAATCCTAAACGCCGCATTGTCTTATTTACTTGGTGATATCATTTCATTAGACCAAGACGAATCTATACATACAAAAATGTTTATCTGACTGTACTAGGTAGTGACATTCGTATGAACATTTTGCCTAAACCTCATTGATTGTTTGCACAATATAAACATATACTTCAAGACTAATTTTCCCCTTGTATCAATGTGTAGTAAAATAAATGTGTGTGAAATTCAAACACTGCAGAAGTAAAAATTAATAATAATTATTATTTCGCATATACCAAACTTGAGTTCCTATACAAGCTACGAAATAAAATCGTTAGCGTGTTTCAGAGAGGGGTACAGCGTCATCTAGCGTCGACAACCGCTTTCGTAACGCCTTTTTGTTTCATAGACTTTCAAATCACAACGATTCTAGAAATGTTTCACTTCTCTTAAAAAATAAAACCCGACTACGTAACAAACACTTTTAAAATATGAAACAAGCACATGTTCTTACATCTTGTGCATAGTCGGGTTTTAGTTTTAAGCTTTTCTACCCGACTGTGTCAGGAGGGTTATGTTTTTTGAGCGTGGGTATGTACGTATGTCCATTTCTTGTGCACCCTCATAATAAAAGAAAATAACTTCAATAATATTTAGTTAGGTACGTATATGCAAATAAAGTTACGTAGGTTTCGTGATCCAGTGATAACCCGACCGAATAAGCTAAAATTTTATATACATATTTAGTCAAGCAGGCATTGGTGTCTATAAATAGTAAAAGGGAGGAAGGGACGACATTTTTATTATCTTGACAATATGAGTATTGAGTATCAAAAAAAAAGCTAAATAGATGTTTATAGAACAAAAACAGGCGCCATTGTCAAAAATTGTGTAGCATACTGTCTCTCAGCTGACGTTTCCAATTATATGTCACATGCCACAATCCGTCAAGCTGTTTGGGCTCTAGCGCGTGCCAAAGAAATGGACATACATACATACAAACATAAATACATACGCGCAAAAAACGTTTCTCTCCTGCTAATACCAAATGTAAAAAGCTATTCTGATGTTTCAAATACTTGTATGGATATGGTTTGTGATGGTAGTTTTATCAAACTTTGATTTGAGCAAGTTTAAGACAAATATATACGAGCATCATAAATAAACAAACATTCATACATTATTAGGCAGATTAATACCAAATTTGCGTTAGGTAGTCGGATGAAAACGTAATTGCAAAACTGGTTGGATAATATGGTGATTTTGCACTCCAATGCACAACAGATGAAATTCACGAGGGGCTTAGTTTGTTTATAATCAACTCTTTGAAAAGAGGTCTGAGTGTGAATTTGATGACCATTCCCGAAAATTAGCACACGTGTGGCGCCATCTACTTTTAAGTAGTGTAAGGTGGTCTCCGAGGGATGATATTAGATTAGACAGATGGTATTTATGCATACGAGTATAGGAAGGGCATGAATCGTTAATGCAAGATTACATTCGGGTTCGCATGTCGTGCACGTCTCATGAGAACAAAGCCAAACGTGTAAATTATTGATTGGTTACGTTACGTCAGCTAATTAACATTTTATATGTATAATTGAATGACTATGTCAGAAGGAGGGTGATGTTTTTCGAGCGTATGAATGTATGTGCGTGCATGTATTTGATTCCAATTGTAATACTTTTATAGAGGGTAGTTTGATTTTTCTTAAATAGCAACACTACTCGACCCTGTCACTCTTTTGTGACAACTACAGGTAAAACGATTGAGAGTGGTGGGGTTGAAACAACATTTCGATTATTGAGTCAGAAGCTCGGTCAGTCGTTCAATAACCATCGAGGTGATAAGATGCCGACTAAGTGTTAAACTGGAATAAAAGTATTTCCTGTGCTGTGAATTGGAGTTTTCTTGATACAATGATATGTTATGTCACAATACGTAAAACCCTTTAGGCTGTAGCGCGTACCAAAGAAATGAACATACATACTTAGTTGGTAGTTTGGAGGCGGTAGAACTCTTTCTGGTTCGACTCCGGAAGCACCACCGCCACACCTATTTCTGCCTAATAACAGCAGTAGCATGCGCTGTTGTGTTCTGGTCTG
>DWLI01000926.1:0-17740 GCA_018249915.1 Cecropterus dorantes dorantes | reverse complement strand
TCGTCTTTGTGTGTCCATGGCACCCGCGACACAGGAGAAAATCCTAGTGCGGGGCTATGAGTGCAGAAAGCGTGTGTGTTATAACCTGGATTGAAATATATGATACCGTGGTCAACGTTACCGTAGCGAGCGGAGCCGCGTGAATGACTATTGTATTATATTCCTATATATAAAACATTTATACGGGCGAGAGTTGAACTAACTATAACATTCTTTGCACTATTGACAAATAATTCACATAGCAAATTGCACCTTTCGCTTATTCAGTCACATATTATATCAAAGATTATTTCTACGTACACACCAAATAAAAAATGCGCAAACTTTATCACTACACGTCATTTTAACGCATTATACGTTTAGAAACGACTAAATGCATGTTGCATTTACATGTTAGTACGAATTACGTTCTCAACTCCACACATATTAATTTATATTATTTTTGACACGTAAGAAATATTAAATACGTAAAACATAAAGACCTATACCAGTAGCCTCCAAAACAAAAAAATGTTATAGACCCTACACCTTATCTGCAAACGTAATCGTTGCTTCAACTTTTTATGAACGTTTTAACAAATGAGATCAATTAATAAACTTAATTTCCTTTACCGCGAACTACTAATATCTAAACATAAAAACTTTAGGTTGTTGAAATAAAAACGAAACTGTACAGAAACTCAGGTAGATATTTTGTAAAGAAAAATAACTATATGCTCGAATTAAAATTCAACATATTCAAATAACTTTGATAATAATTACAGTATTTAACCTAAACCAGCCATTTTGTAGTCTATCAAAAATCCCACGTCTTGGAGACGAAACTTACAACTACCACGGACATTAAGTTTATTTTTAATATTTATTTCTAAATTTGAGTATGTAGCCTTTTTTTTAAATAAACGTAGGCCTGTTCCTTTTATAGTAATCCGAAATTTAGTATTATTATAAGTTTTGGATTACTATAAAAGGAACTAACCCACGTCTCGTTCTGGAAACTTTTTTAAATAAATATATAATAGGGATTGGCAAATTCGACTTGCATCCACCCTAAGAATTTGTCCGTGGGTCCACTCTTAGATAATTTAACATGCGCATTAGTATAGACCCATTTATGTTCCATAGCCAATGGGTCTGTACTTAGAACGAGAAGAGTTAAGTACTTAGGCTGAAAACCTTGAACCCTTGGAGTGAGAGACAGGTGTTCAAATCACTGAATTACACTTAATTTTATTTACATACAAGTATACATTAAATATTTCACAAGTCTTCGCCTACCGTCGCTATCCATAAGGCCGTCAATCTCAGTCTTGATGCCGTCCACCCCGAGATCGGGGGCGGAGTCCTCGCCGGACTGGCTGTGGGGCTCCATTTTGACCCTGTGAGGCGAGTCTTCGGGCTCCTTCTTCAATGCCGCTGGAGTAGGCAACGACGCTGAGGGCGGACGGGACCCGTGACCTGAGAGAACAGTTTAATTATAGATTAATTGGAAAGATGCTTTTTAAGCCGCGCCATAAAGGGACTGAAACGGTTACGATTCAATATTTGATTATTATCGATTAACAATGAAATTTATCAAACATCTATACTAATATATAAAAATGAGATGGTGTGTGTCTATTTGTTACTCAATCAAGCATTAAACACTGGTCCGATATGCATGAAATTTTGGTGGGCTGTAGCTTACTTACTTACTTTTGATTTCGATATTTTGCACTATTTAAAGATTTTTATTACTGTAGCGAAGCACAGGTATGTACTTCAGATAGCATAATTATAATAAAAATATTATATGGTGTGTATCGATGTTTTTTCTGTTTTGTAATAGTTCTTACTTCTTACAAGTGTACACATTAATACACGTACATTCTATTTATTTATTGTTTCAGCTATACAATAGGTTTTATATTTAATCTAGCGGCTCTAGGTTGTCGTTCTACCGCAAAAGATAAAATAGATATTTATCAGCGCCACCTTTCGGACCCAAAACTATTCTACTAAACTGCATATGTTACTTAAAAACTATTTCAAATTGTCAATATTTTATATCTACAATTAGAACCTATGTGACAGTAAATATACACGATGTAATGAATACAGAAGAAATAATATTCAATTATTTACGTTGATAAAGTTACGTGAAGTTTCATTACGGCAATTAAGATTGAAATAATGTAATTATTGTAGATTAAGGAAAATATGTTTTTAATTTTGAAAGTAGAGATATTCCAGCATTTTTTTACTACCATCACGTATCTGCTTTATAGCAGTAGGGTTTGAAGTGTTATTTTAGTTTTTGTAATAATTAACTTATAAAAGGCACCAGGATAACAAAACATCTGTAGGCTTAAGGAACTTATGTTCTTATTTAAGTTTGGTACAGATATGAATGAGCAGCCACGACAGATGAACAGGTGGATTTCATAACCCGTTGTTATATTAATATTGCATTAAAAATACATGACTTTTAGAATACTGAACAGGCTTAATGGTATTAAGACTACATTATCGTGACTCCATAGTTTTAAAAACCATGAATTAATTGGATTAACATTAATGTTTCTTTTAATATATTTATCTTTTAACATCTTAACAAATATTAAAAAACGAATACAATTTAATGAGGACTGATTAAAATTATCATAACAATAGTAATACTAATCTGATTGAGATAAGTAAAAAATGTGTGTTCAATGTTAATAATACTTTTTTTATTAAAACACAACACTAATTCTTACATGTAAACAAACAAATGAACATAAAAAACACTATTTTAAAAAATCAAAACACTTGAATATTCTGATTCTTGAATAATCTAAACACTTGAATATCTAAACACCTGAACATCTGTTATATAATCTTATATTCAACCGTAGTTTAGATCCATCTAAATCAAGGCACCTTTCACACAAAAATAAACACTATTTATTATAATTGGTTCATCTGTTTAGGACCTGCAATGCCACAGAAAAGAAAACACAGATACAAACATAATGTTAGACTCAAAAACGAAAATTAGCAAAAAAAAAATTTTGACAAAAATACCAAATGCATTTTGTGTTGAGCATAAAAAAAAAAGTTATTAATAATATAATTCATACAAAATGGATGTTAATTACTACAGAAATAAATTATTATACGTGTGTACGTTTTGTATAATTACAAAATGTACACACGTAAAAATAATTTAATAATAACATATTTAGTTATTATTCACTGTTCAATGCATATCTTAAACTTAAGTTCTTTAAACTGAATTTATAGCAAAGAGAAATGAATCAATTACATGCATCGCTGGAATGCTTCAAGATTTGCTTTCACCATTGTTATGTTATTTCTGTCATTTCTACTGAATCTATTGGAATATTCAATACATTAATATTAAAAGCTAAACAAATAGTCAACTCTTATAAGACATCAGTCATCAATTTTGAAATCATTTTAAAGAAGTTCTAGATTCAATTCTTAGGTTGGTGAGTACATTGATATAAGGTTTTATAATAGTTTAATTTATATAGTGCTCTGTGTTTGTGTCATGTGGTGTCAGTCACATATGCAGTGTGTGTGTTGATCTTCAATAACACCACTTCCTCTGTTCTCATCGACAAAATCCAGGAGAGAAGCAGAAGCATTTATAGCCCTGTATCAACACCTACTGAAGTCAACACACATGCAAGGTGATCATTGACAAAAAACCTCCATTAAGAAGCCAGTATTGGATCACATAGGGATGACGGTTGTAGTACTTAATGCTATGCTTTTCAAATTTAATTGTTTTAGAATTTGGTACAGATTTACAGGTGCAACAATACCCTATATTCATATTAATCTTCATTGTGAATTTTTTTGGAGATTGATAGATTAATTAAGCAATGAAATGAATAAAAAAATATTGCCTTCTTTATTTTATGTAAAGTTTTTTAAGTATTTACCTGGCTCTGCAGGATCATTGGGCTCGTCCTTTAATCGGGCGCCTCCGCCCTTCTCCTTCTCCTTAATCATGCCCCTACGTGCCTTCGCCAACTTGACTGCGTATGGAAACAAAAATGTTATAATGACATACCAAAAAAATTTATAGAACGAAATACGTGAATAGATTGTAGACTGGACTCTATGTAACCTGGAATCCAGATCAGTGATACGATATAACAAATTGGATCTATCTCATGTTACTTGGTAGAAAACCTGAGCAAAGAGTAGTAAAAGCGTTTAACACTAATAAATTAAAACAATTAACAGAAACAAATGTTGCTATACCACAAATATTATTTGACAACATTAGGAAACAGGCAGCCTGTAATTAAATAGTACAGATGTACAGAAAATAATAACTAAAGTTTTGGCATAGAAATAGAAGATAGGACAAATGACGTATGATATTCACAGATTGACACATTAGAAAATGGACACAATTATTAAAAGCCAAGACAAGAGAAAATTTGTGATCAAAATAATTATAACTATAAAGGAAAATGTTTTAAAAGTTTTAAATGCCTTTTGTTGGACCATCTAAGAACCGAATGACTATCCCTTTTATTCTGACAACATAAATATAGATGTATCATTGTTACTAAAGCAGAAAACTAGTACGGTTAGTGGCGGATCCACTAATAATATTATTACATTAATAATTATTGTACTTTATAATTATATCTGACGTGATGTTGAGATAATACAATGTAATATTACTCTTAGTTGCAATTACGATTTGATAAACTACTGCAGGTTAAAATGTGCAACTTTACTATGATAACAATGTTGATATACCACTACGCTACTGACATTTTTTCTTAGTAATCTACTATCGGATTAAAAATTGCATATAAAATGTTCACTCAATCTAGAGTCATATTTTTGAAGAGGGGTTGATAGCGAAGCCCAAGTCCCTTTGCTAGAGTAATGTTATTATATTCATATATGACAATAGTCATCCATATGCAAGGATTATACATTTTTGTAATGTTTTTTAAATGTTTATGCAGTCACTGGCAGATCCAGAATAAATGGAGGAGGAAGAGTTTAACTTCCATTAAAAATATGATGGCGAGAACAGTGAAAAATCTTCTAGAAGGAATTTTGGGGGCCTGTATGAAGTTGCCTTATAGATGTTGGGGGCTTGAGCCTTTGTATATCTAAAATAATGCCTCCCCTTGAGGATAATGGATGAACTTAAGTACTAGCATTTTTATTGGTAGCAATATTAGTACCTTTTATGCCTATACTTATAATTTATACCTGTGATGTATACTATTAAGTCTTTGAGTTTGCTCGGTAGCTCTTCATATGTCCACACATTTGAAAACTTTTACAAGATCCCATAGAAGAAAATCCCAGTTATGTCAATCACATCACAAATTCCTAAATACAGATTATATTCAAAATTAAACATTTTTATAATTGTGAATAGTTAGTGACACCAAAAAATATATGGTAGAAAAAAATACTGAAGGTCAATATTTATTATATTTCCTGTTTAATGTTGGTAAACAGAGTATTATTGAGTTAGTGGATAAACACTACTAGAAATATTTTTTTTATAAAAAAAGGATTGGTTAAATCTAATCAATCAAAATTTAATAAGAACCAGTTATAAGTTTCAAGAAACCTATTTGACTTATAGAAAAAAATATATTGAACAATTTACACATTATTGGTTTTAATTGATTTTTAAAGCAAAGTAAAAATCAAAAAATATAAACCAGTCAGCTTATCTTTTGCTTAGGTACCATGAGTTGCTAAATTATTCTTTTCTAAAACATTTAATTTTGTTTTTTTATAATTTTGATGTAGCAAACTTGCGTGCAAGTCCACCTGATAGTAAGTAGTTTCTGCTGCCTATGGATATGTGTAAACAACTTTATATAGTGGAGAGATTCTATCTGAAGTCAATCATAGATGCATTGCTACTTACGAGGACTAAGTTGGTATAACAGTGGGCCAGTTATTACTGAGTATATATATTTTGTGTGCAGAACCACGACCTTGGTCACTGTTTCTATGCTTAGTTGAAATGTTTCCGATATCTATAAATGATATTTTAATACAATGGTGCTGTTCTTAACACAAACTGTATTGAGTGGAAAGAAGAACGGTCTGCAAAAAATCTAATTTGAATTTACCTAAAAGCTTATCATTTCTAAACATGTATTTATCAGGTGCATAAAGGATATTTGACGAACATTATATCTATAAATAATTTCTAATAATGTTCATTCTATTTGTATCATAGTAATTACTATTGAAACCTACATTATTCGTGAGCAATATTGCACATGGAGAGGTAATTCTCTACTCCTTTTACACATATTGTTAACTAAAAAAACGATAATGTGTTCATAAACACAAAAATTAACTATGTAAAATGTAAATAAGTTTTTTTTTATTCCAACAACTATTTTGATATTCCCTAACAATTCATATTATAAATTCATATTCTACCTAATACAACTTTTATTATTGTTATTTTACATATCGTTGAGTACATAGGAAAGTCAAAGATGGCAAATTTTAAAATGTAAACAAATGTAAAACCAAAGGAATTTAAAAATAAATGAAGCAAATATCAGTAAAGCTATATATAACACAGTGAAATCTAACATTCTTATGGTAGTAATAAGGAATATTTGAGTGTTGGGTGTAGGGAGATTAGAAACAGATGTAGCTAACCTGCATAATGGTTTGGCTCAACCTCAATCGGATTCGG
This sequence comes from Cecropterus dorantes dorantes, assembly GCA_018249915.1. NCBI lineage: Eukaryota > Metazoa > Arthropoda > Insecta > Lepidoptera > Hesperiidae > Cecropterus > Cecropterus dorantes. The sequence goes on along the minus strand of DWLI01000926.1, from coordinate 11,037 downwards.
AAGAAAAATACCACTTCACAGCGAATGTAGCAGAAACATTGGGGAAATAAAAGTGAAAACCATCGATATTGATAAGTAAACATTTGTGTAGTGCAATTGTATACATACAAAACGATCCGAGGGCTTTCGTCACGGGCGCAATAATTGGCACATGTCCCACAAGTCCACGGAGCGGCACTTCATTACAAGAATGTCATTATGCTGCAGCAAACGATCGAGATTATTATAAATAGAGATCTCAGGGAACCTTGGCGGGCGGACGCTCGCGGCGCCCCGCAGCCGTCCGCGCGGCCGGCCGATACGAATCCCTGATCCGATCCAGATATTCAATTAAAACGAGACTACGCCGCCAAACGCCATAAAAATTCCAGGTTCACTCTCCATACATAAACAATGAGATAGATCGGGTGTAGACGGGCGCGAAGCGCACGAAACGCACGTTTATTATGGCCGATTTATCGCTACGGGCACGCCGTTCGAACGAGACGACACCGCCACCGAGAGCGTCTAACATTAATTTATATCATTCGTGTGATCTAATTAAGGTATAACGATGGGTATGCAGCGAGAAACAAAAAATCGGGATCGCTGACATTTTTGTTTATGGTACATCGACGAGACGAGATCCAGAATCCACAAATAGCGAATAAACGTACATGATTACCGCCTCCTGACGGATTCACTAGCACTAGATAACACAAAACACACTGATTCTTCACATTTATGTAAGTTTCATCGTCAAAATATACTCATATAATTAATTTCTTTCTATCAGCATATAACACAAATCACCACGCACACACAACACAACATACATAATATATGTACACCAATACACATGGGATGGATTCTCACAAATTTCCTTTTCTACACAAAAACAACAAAAGTGTGAGAACTGTAAGATAGCGTTCGGATATTCGTAACAACTTCGAATGCTATATTTTAAGCTTGTAGTCCATTGCATGCTATCAAAATCTTCCGTCTACAGTTTTAATTGCAATATCAATTGTATTTGGATTTATTTATGTGACTCACGCTCTGGAAACGAAGTGGAACTAAGTTAACTTGATCCGAAATACAAAAAAAATATGTATATATTGTCGCTAATTGTAAATATTGTACGTTGTATAAATGATTTGTAGCCTGCTGATGTGAATTCAAATCTAAAATTATCTATTGTATAGTAAATTTGTTTGAAATTCCACTGTACTAATGTACTAACAATTACGCAATTATGAATAACATAATATTTATACATTGCGTACTATTTTTTTTAAAGTAATAAACAAATAGGTTTACTAGTTTATTTTAATACAATTACAAGATAACAACTTAAAAACAAAAAAAAAGTTTTTCTTAAATTATTTTAGTTGAGAATTAATAAATATAGCTTGTAGACGAACACCGTCTTAAGCACCACTATAGTACATTATGTAGAATTTTATGTACGCTTATCCGAGCGTATTAAGAAACGGCGACGGAAAAATAAAACATAATGATTGTAACTTATTGTATAATTCCTTACAAGAACAGAATTAATTAAAATGTTTAGATTAAATCTATTGAATTTATTAAATGATATTTTTTATGATAAAAGTTATGAATATTTTCACGATGACAACTTCTTAGATGTCTTCAAAAAGTATGACATTAGTCTATGGATCATATTAATTTAAAATTCAACATGGATGCAAAACATATAAAATAAGTATCTTGATTCATTTTTTATTGCTAATCATGCATTTTTGATTATTATACTTTGTTTAAAGGTAACTAAATGATCGACATAACTCATGCATAAGTGAAACATGTATGTAAACGTGATGTTAATCGTGTTTAAATATATATTTAACAATAAAAGTTAAAATTTAGTTATATTAAGATGATATTTATTGCATTAATTTAATAAAGTGATAACATTATTAGAGCATTTTAAAGCTATTCAGGGACTATATATTTGATATTTAGTACATTATTTCTTTACTAATATGATTTATTACACATTTTATTTAAAGTGAACCCAAACAAGTATTTCTATAATTTAATTTTACAAATAGTTTTACCGCCTATAAAAGTATTAAATTGTAAAATAACAAATTTTATTTAAATAAAACAAAATTACAACACTTCTGAAATCCATAGAGAATTAAGTTGCCAATTGTTGCCACAATCGGTCGAGTCGTGTGAGGCGACTAGACTACAAAATTGTGTCTATGGTATTTTACGGTGAAGGGAGGAGGGACGATAGATTTCGCTTCGTTGTCGCGTATTATAATTTTTAAGTGATTTACGACAAAATCTGTATAAATGGATTGAATTGAGTGACATTGTTTGGTGCTTTGAGTGTGTACTGGATGCTTCGCTGGCCGCTGTGTTCCTCCGCCGATTACATTTTGACCGCTCCCAGTGACCAGAGTACGTACGTCAGTCATCAAGTATTTTTCATGCTGTTTGTACTACTTGCTAATAGTAGGGGCCGTGTGATAGTAAAAGCTGTTGGAAAGTGCATTCATATGGGAAATTGATGTCGTAAAAACCTATCTCACGTTCCATTTATCTAAGTTATGAGTTGATGGTGAAGTCTATAGGGTTTGGATGTTTGTGGCCATTTTCGGTGTGTATTCTTGCAGTGATATTTACGTGTCGGTTTGTGAAAATAATGAGTTGTACGTGAGGATAAGGCTGGAGAACTATGATTAGTAAGCTATTCACACACGTATCTACTTTATGTGATCTTTCTAAGCTAAGTTACGTCCATCGGAAGGAATAGTACGTACGTCTTACGTTTTCGCAGAATTTTTGGATGTTCTATGAATGAAATACATTTTAAATTTGAAAGAGCCTAATGTTACTATATTGAGAAATAATTTGCCCCTAAAAATGTATAAGGATATAGTTTAAGTTTCTTTATATATTATTATCATTAATGCATTCTAATAGCATTTTTTTATTTTCCTTAAATTTTATTTATTCTGTCATTCTTAAAAATATACAATTTAAATCCTATAATTTTTACTTCATCATTACTAGTCTGCATAATCAATATTGACTGAGATAAATCTTGCAACAGGTGCTGCTATTAAAAAGTTACTTCAAAACCTACTTGTGCCACTGTGATAGTACTACTGTCACATCAGTACATGAATTATAACAGCTTTAATACAGGAGATATAGACACTCTTGCATCGATGATAGTTTGCCAAACTATATATTGCAACCAATGAATAGCACTTAATATCACTTAAGTAGAACTATTTATGAGTGGTTTCACTCAGCATGTACGAGTATAAGAACTACTGATTTGAAGTAGGATATATCACAATGATTCAGTGAAGCTTCCAACATGAGGTGTATCAATCTACACTGGGCAATGCGGGGCAGGCAATGCCCTAAATTCCTGTCACTCTAAGAGGAGTATGTTCCAACCAGTGGGATAGTTATGGGTAGCCAGTATGAAGGGGATAAATAATTTCTGTATTGAAGTTATTAATATCATAAATATTTATCTTAACTGCATTTTGGGTGTGTTCATATTATCTTATCATTGAAATATTTTTGTGGCAATTACAGCTATTTACTTAATACAATAGTCAATTAATTTTAAATTATTTGTCAATATATTCTAATAGGGTCATGAAACTAAACTTACTACAATGTTTAAAAGCATCTAGATAACATTAGTAGTCATGGAATAATCATCAGAAGTTATTGATAATTAGTTTAATAATAATATTTTGTTCGTGTTGTCCTAAAATATTCCAATTGGGATTTCAATCAGCACTTTATTCATGTACAATAAAAATATTCTATATCGTAAAGTTGCAAAGGTTAATCTAAGTGTTTATTTATTTATTTATATTTATATCTATTTATATATTTATTGCACTTTTCTAATAATATAAAGGGCAAACTTAATACCTGATGGTATTCTCTACGAGTCTACCCTGGGTGGCTGGAAATTTTTTAGCAGTATCATAGAAATATTCTTTTAATAAATGATCTTAAAAATTATTAGATAATTTTTTTAACATTTTTTGTAAGATGTCTTTTGAATTTGCTTTAATATTTTATTTTATATCTTTAGGTACTTGAATCATATTTGTATTTAGTTTCTATTTACTTCTACTTAAGTCATTCACATGACTCGTACAATAAATAAGTAAATTGGCAGTAACAATTTGTGCTTCCTCTTATACATTGGCCAATTTGTTAACAATTACGGTATTTATAGATTATAAAGTTATAATTGAAACATTTTAACATTTAACTTGTTCAAATTTTATTTATGTTTCATAAAATATTTTTGTGTTTCTTATGTTTTATAGTACTTTTGACTCAATTGTATCAATCATGAAGATCAATTGTATTTTACTTCAAATTGCTTTAAGAATCACTCATTATCATTCATTTATCATCATATCATTCATTTGTCCATACAAGATAATCAATGTCTTTTCTCCTCTTCTTAAAAAAGATTCATTTTGGTCTATCCTACAAAGTCCACGATGCATTGTCGAGTCCTTGGAAGATTAAAGGTGATTATTTCAATCACATTCAGTGTGTACTTATCGGTTATGGAATGTATATTGAACATAATAATATTTACATTGAGTAACTTGTTACATTTCATGAAAGTATCACATTATTGAAAGTCAATATAAATATATGTTAAGTATGTTTGCGTAATATGATTGTGCCGTATTGAAACAGTTTTATTTTGGGTTACTTTTCTCATCAGACTGAATGACCATATGAGCAGTTCATCTGATGATAAGAGCCAAGACCACAGACGCGTTGTTATTCCCGAGGAATAAGATTATCGCCTTATTTATAACTATGTGTGTTACGCGGTTTCACCCGCTACTAAATAAGAAAAAACAATCAAACATAGCGTGATGTTATATAGCCTGCAGCCTTCCTCAATAAATGGACTATTCAATCCAAAAAGAATTTTTAAATGCGAACTAGTAGCTCCTGAGATTAGCCCGTTCAACCAAAAAAACATTAGTATAGATTGAGCCGGTAATCACACCCTTCTACCGAATCGTAAGAACTGTTTTACGCTAGAAGACGGTGTTGTGGTGGTACCTCCCTGGTCGAACTACACTGGTTCTACCACCTGGGTACCATAAACTAACACATCATTAATATTCGAAATCAAATTCCGAAATAAATGTAAATGTTCACTTAGTGTCTTTTGTACACGGGGCGTCGGTATTGTATGCTTAAAAGCCGTGCAATGTTAAACAATAAACACGGTAAACAACACTGTCTATTAGGAGTTATGTCCTCAGGGGACAGATAAAAACACGTCCGCGAGTATTGCGTGAAAATCGCCTTTTGTAAATAAGGGTTTGGAAGCTTGCGTCTTTATTAAACGGTGGAAGAATCTTGTAGTAGCGGGGATATTAAGGATGATAAATTAATCGTCTCTTATAAATTAAGCTTTGTGATATTACGAAATTTTGTCTTCTTTTTTCGATTTTGTTAAATTTCACATTTGAACGGCGTGGTGGTGTATGCTCCAACCTTTTTTCAGTTGTGGGAAGAAATTTGCTGCCAATATTAGACACAAAATCGGTTGCTTATATTCAAATGGGAATCGAGGTTCTGATTTTAAAATGCGACTACAAAATCAATACGTAAATATCCTAAAAATCGTAGTCAACAATTATTATGGTTAAAAAAAATGTACGAGTTTACGATTTTCGTTTTTTTAATCCGTATTCCAATTGGAATATTATGATACAATTGTCATGTTTGATACGAAACGAATGGCAAAATACACCAGAAAATAAGTCATCATTTGATTTTATTTGAAAAACAGGGCAAACGCCAGTTTAGCGTTCGCAAACGCAATTTAACTCTTCTACGCTCAACTTCGGTACATGTGGCCACACAGTTCCGTCTCATTCATCTCCGTTTGGCGGAAACAGCCGGCTGAGGGTATAAGTTGGGATAACTGGATTTATTAGTAACAGCGATGGTATGCGCCAGCTTTTATTTTGTTTTACAAACGCTCACGTTTCGCTTTGCGGCGTGATTCATAATGTTGGTGCGTTTTTGCGGAATAGTTCTTATGAATACGACGGTCGTGCGCCGTATCCTAGCGCTTATTTGTCGCTCGACTCCTATCCTAGCCATATATCACATAAATTGCAGATATATGGATAGGGTTGTGAATTTTATCGTCGTAATATTCGAGGAATAGGGAAAAATTATTATAATGATGATCGGAATTATTTACGTGTCTTACGTAACAATTCACGATGTGTTCGAGTCGTGGAAGTTTTTTTCCAAAAATGATAGTCGGCAAAAAATACCGGCGATTCTCAATTTTTTCTTAATCCATTGTAAAGAGAAGCTTGGAATGGTTAAGACTCTTTTTCGACAAAAGCAAACAAAAAAGTGTTTTTTTGTCTTTCTCGCCTATGCAATTGGGGAGGGGTTTGGACCTCTAATCCTCACCATCCATCCATATAGCCAATGGCCGGAGTCAAATCTTACAATAGTGTGGTAGCTTAAGATACTTATCGAAGCAATTCGTTTTTGTAACAGGTCGGCATGAAACGTGCATGTATTTGAGTAACCTGACGGTATCGTATGTACGAGTACCGTACTGTAATCGGTACAACGGTTTCACCACATTGTTCGCTGTGTAACATTATAAGGGCTATAATGCTTGACTTGTCATGCTCACCGACACTTTTATCGTGGCACATTAACGAGTGTATATCTTATGATGTTATTCGCTGAAGATGTAATGCTTCATATAGCATGTCGGGTGTATAGAGTAACTAGATCTTAGTACAAGACTTGACTGCAAAATTGGAAAATTGTAATACAAAAGCAGTGATAGCCGAACGGTTGAAACTCACCCTCTGAATCGATGGTCCGAGGTTCAAATCCCAGGCCAACCACTGATTTTTTCAAAATTATGTGCGTATTAGAAGTTAATTGTCACTGCTTTACGGTGAAGGAAAACATACACACCTGAGAATTCTTAAAAAAAAGCTCTGAAAGGTGTGTGAAGTCTACCAATTGGCCGGCGCGGTGGACTATGACCTAAAACTCTCTATATTTAAGGGAAGACTCGTGCCTAGCAGTGGGACAATAATAGGTTGACGGATTGACTGAAAAAATATCTTCTTTGTTTTCCTAGCATTAATTTTTAGATTATGTAGACCTTACAACGAAGTCCTTATTTTTAAATTAAACTCAGTATTAAGTCCTCAAAGGTACTCAGTTTTCAATAGCCAGTCATTCATGCCAGAGTGGCTGCGCGTAGCAATTTCATTCGCGTTTAAAGAAAAAAGAAAATAACATTCAATTGTAATAAATTCTGTTAAAGTAGACGGATTTCAATGAAAGAAATACTAAATGCTAAATCAAGATACAGACTAAATATTTATTTAATTAATTATTATACATAAAAATACTATTGGTTTAATGCGATTTCAAACATTAAGCAGAAATTCATAAGTTCATAAATCAAGAAATTCCTGCTAAGTGTTATTTATTCTCAGGCGTCCAAACAATTTTTAATACAAATATAAGAAATTATATATTATTATATATATGTATATATATGAATTGCAAACAGTCTGGTAATAAAGATTAATACCGTATTGACAAAGGCTATTGTACTCGTATCGTCAAGTACAGGAAGTGCCAAATGCCTAAATTAGTTTTTGACAGTCCCATCAAATAGCATCAGCGAACGCAAATGATATTGGACGACACTGGAACCCTGCCAAAGCAGTATGCCGCCAGTACTAAAGGGTAATGCAACCTACGCGAGGGTGAGACCTTATGATCTCCAATATCCCTTTAGTGTCCAATTATTAATATATTGATATCCCTTGCCATAGTAATAGTATTATCAATATATATATATGCCTTCCACAGCAATAGTTTAACATTTGCCCACTTATTTTTGCCAAATTTTTAATTAAATTTTGCCTGCTGTTTTGGTTTGAGGGGTAGATACGACACTTGTACGAAGTATTCTGTATAAGATTTTGGTTAATAATGCATCTAACGCAGGCCGCACTTTAACAGACTTCAATTCTATCTGGATTTAATTTCCTTCATCATATTACTTTTTTGAAGTAGATTATTGGATAAAGGCCTCCCATAATAGTGTTATTGCCCAAGTTAATGCACAAGACGTACGTCTTCGTGATCGTAGTGCGTGTTATTACATAGAAATACGCTAATGCTCATCTACTTTATTTTGTCTCTTAGTCGCTTTCTCAGACACCTGTAAGAGAGCGACTGCTGCTATTTTAAGACTAACACCACAAAACAAAAAAAAACAATCCTATTAAAAAGTTCTGTTAGTGGTATGTTCAACAACGACTATAACTCTTCTTGTTTATAGAAAATTGTATAGTCAGTTCACATGGTCAGAATAAAAATAACCTAATGCAAAATTTGCATTTTTTGGAAAATATAATTGTGTTCGTATTTTGAGGAGTTTCTTATAGCGCGCGGTTATTAAAAGGATGTATGACTTATGTTTGTCCTTTATTAATATTAAGACGTTACGTTTTAATTCGTAGACCTATTAGAAGTAGTAGACTTTAATTCAATTTTCTAAAATTATGAGTTGGATCCCTTTCGTTCTTAATGTGCGGTATCTGTATTGTATTATCATATGGAAATAGCTTTCCACTGGTCGTTCGCCCGATGTCAATCTTAATATGGAATGATGTTGTCGGTGGTTTCACGAACGTACGTTGTGGTCAAGAGTATTAATTTGAAAACAAATATCGCTTCTGTTACTCAGTATCGATAAATGTAAGGGACATATTGATTTTAAATAGATGGAATATCGAAATAAAACTCTTGAAGTAGTATAATAAAATACTTATTTATAGAATCAAAATCCATCAAGCAGTAGTTTAATTGAAGTGTGTTTAATGACATTTGTTTTAGAAGGTTCTAATTAAAGATTCTTTATTAGTTATTTTAGATATTAAAACTTCTTACAAGTTAGAAAGCTGTAATTAGGCAAATTTATGTCAACTTTTAGGCGTTCCATTTTAGTTAGGATTACATCTGTCATTTTTGATAGGACTTTTGTTACTCTTATGTCTATGCAGTGATAACTTATTATGTGATGGACTGCGTGTTTTTTACTTCTAATAGATAGAAGAGAAAATCTCGCAAATAAAAAAAAAACGTCACGTATCATGTCTACATGCAAAAAACAGATAGTTTTCCATTTGTGGTGGTCGCGCGCCGCCGCAAATATTTTGTGTCCGCTGCCGACTCCATATTTCCCCAGTTAATTGCTGAAGCAATTAGCCTCGATTTAAGTACGCGGTGTGAATGCACCGAACGTCCACAGTTCGTTTAGGGCGACAACATTAATTAAGTTCTTTATTCTTCGGGTTTTTACACGACTTTGTCGACCGTGCCTTTACGTCTTAAGTGCCTTATGTCTACAAGTTTGTTACGAATGAATTTTATTAAGTATTTATGTTTCTGTGTCTGGATATTTGACGATTCGTGTGGTGGAGTGTTCCCCATATTCCGGGTTCGGTCTTCGTACAGACAGTTAGGTATCTCAATAATTAATTTAGAGATTCTGTTCTGGGTCTAAGTGGTTGTGTATTCGTCTTTATGTATGCTTATGGTACCTACGACATAAGATCTAGAATATAATATCTACATTAGAAAATGTAGTGTGGAGCTATAAGTGTAAAAAGCATTATATAATTCTATTTTTTTTACGATTTATTTTTATAACTAATAAATAGAAATAACGTATACTGTAATATACTTTAGTTTGTAGCGCAATAATAATATAAGAGTTTCCTCAACTATACAGAATAAGTAAGCTACGTATATCGTTGATATAATTGTATGCTATGATAAGTATAAGGTATTTCTTTATATCTTGTAAAGTAACGATCTATACGTAGGAATAAGGAAATTCTACAATTTTCTATGTATATTATTGGTTATTTATATACCTTAGGAATATTAAATATATTTCTATATTCACGAGTTGAAAATAGCCGATTTGGACATCCGCTATTTCGCTAAGAATACTACGTACGGACAGGGAAAATTATAGACAAAAAATATAATATGGGGCAGATAAACTTAAAGACAAAAATATGTAATGGTAGTTTCACTTGCTACAGCGTAATTGATAGTATTCAAATTTACTTAACTTTAATAATGTATACATTATACATGATATCAATGTTCTGTTCTACCTGTTTCCTACATGAATTTAGTGCAAAATATTCATCGGTTGCAGTTGCCACAATCTGCTTGCACATTTCATACATCAATTGTATAAAAAGACAGCGTAGGCGGTAAATCTGATAGTTTATACCGGTACGTGATCGAGATCGAATTTTTATCGCCTCTCGTCACACAAAACCTTTGAAATGCACGTTTATACGAGTATCAGAGCTCGGGGGATTTGTTTGCTATTAAAGATATACGCGGTTACACTCGATTGTAAGAAAAGTAACATAACTTTAAATTGTATTAATCTATACTAATCTACACAAATATAAAGCACAAGAGTTTGTTTGATTGTACGCGCTAATTTCAGAAATTATTGGTTCGAATTGAAAAAAAAATGTGTTGAATAGTTCATTTATTGAGGAAGGCTATAGGACATAAAATATCACGCTATGTGTATTTGCTTGTTTTTCTTATTTAGTTGCGGGTGACATAGACTAGCACACCTAGTATTTGATAAAAGACATGATTTTCTATAAAATAAGGTCTAAATGTTATACATCATCATGAACAGTAAATATAAATATATTTACTACAATAATTAAATTTATGTTAAATTTAAAATATACAGGCAAAAATAAAAAAGAAACTACGGAAATCATCTATATGAATATAAAAAACTAGGTGTGCTACGCGGTTTCATCCGCTATTAATTAATAAGAAAAAAAAAACAAACAAACATAGCCTGTTATTATATAGCCTATAGCCTTCCTCAATAAATGGACTATTCAATACAAAAATAATTTTTAAATTCGAACCAGTAGTTCC
>DWLI01000925.1:0-17742 GCA_018249915.1 Cecropterus dorantes dorantes | reverse complement strand
ACGCACCACTGATTTTTCTAAAATTATGTGCGTATTAGAAGTTAATTATCACTGCTTTACGGTGAAGGAAAACATTGCGAGGAAACCTACACATCAGAGAGTTCTTTAAAAAGTTTGTAAAGGTGTGTGAAGTCTACAAATTCTCACATGGCCAGCGCGGTGGACTATGGCCTGTAACTCTCTCAATCTGAGAGAAAATCCGTGCCAGCAGTGACACAATAATGGATTGTCGGAGAAACTGAAATTTCTGTATATTGTTTGTACTCCGTACATAAAATATTGAATTAGCAAACGAGATTGCAGACCACATGATGGTAAGTGATTACTGCCACTTAGGGACATTTGTAACGTAGAACAGAGGGGTAGCTAAGGGTTTCTACGTGAAGCCAATCAACAGATACAATGAAAATTCTTGTCTAAACTAATTGTGGAAACAATTAATGTTTTAATGTAAGTTACAGGAACTCCGGCTGTAATATTTTGGGAATCGTTTTAATAATCGAAAATAACAGATAAATAGATAAACAATTTTATTATATTTTGTCTGTTTGTGTATCATGAGAGAAGAAGTGGTATTGTAAGAGAAAACATAGGAGAAAAACATATTGTAGGTGATAAACATACTATACAGATACCGACGACCAGCGTGGCGGAGCGGTTATCATACCGGTCTGACGCGCAGTAAGTACCGGGTTCGATTCCCGGCCAGACAAACATCTGAATGATGAGTTTAGATTTCGGTTCTGGGTCTGGGTGTTTGCGTATTCGTCTTTGTGTGTCCATGGAACCCGGGACATAGGAGAAAATCTTAGTGCGGGGCTATGAGTTTAGAAAGCGTGTGTTTAGATATCGCACGATGAGAATTAAAGAGACCTAATGCAAAAATTTTCTTTTGTGAAAAAAATCGTATTTCAACTCAATTTGCCGATTTTTGATTTCAATACATTCCATTCGTCTTCATCGTGCGATATATTATCTTCGTTTACTTTAAAATGTAATTAAAATTAATATAAGGTATTCATTTATATTATTTGCATTTAATTTTTGCGGAAGCTCACAGGATTGTGGTCACGATCTAATTACATTAAGGCGTGCGGTCACGCAATAAGCGCTTTGTGGCTTGCGGTCTCGGTACTGAAATGCATTGCTGATTGACTGTGTACTGCCTATCATGTATTGATATGTAATTAAGACAGATAACAATACAACATCCTCATACCTGTTGTGTGTATGTATGTGTTACGATTACCACGAAAGTAATTATTATAGATGGTATCAATCTATTCGAAAAAATAAAATTTAAGTGCTTGTAATGAAACAAAACCGCTTTATATGACGTGCAAAAGTATATGTAATACTAATAACGATAATTAAAATTTTTGATTGTTTGTTTGGCCTTGGTAAACTAAGAAACGACTGGGCAGATTTTGACGCGACTTTCTGTTAAACGAAAGTTTTATTTTAAATACTAATTTTAACTTATAATTTAAGCGATACAACCATACACAGTCACATTTTTTCTCAGTGATTTATATCATCGTCAACCCATTAATGTCCCACTACTAGGCACGAGTCTTCTCTCAGAATGAGAGAGTTTTAGGCCATAGTCCACCGCGCTGGCCAAGTGCGAATTGGTAGACTTCAGACACCTTTAAGAACTCTCAAATGTGTAAGTTTCTTCACGATGTTTTCTTTCACCGTAAAGCAGTGATAATTAATTTCTAATACGCACATAACTTTAGAAAAATCGATTCTGGGATTCGAACCTCGGACCGTCGATTGATAGGCCGAGTTTCAGCCATTAGGTTATCACTGCTCTTTGCACGATTTATATATATGATAGTAAGTATACAACATCCTGTTCTTTTAGTTAACTACAGCCTGAGTAGGGAGCTGCGCCCAGCAGTGAAATAATATTTGGGTGATAGATTATGAAAATACTGAGCCGTTTCCAAATACACTTAATTACTGTGTTATTTCCATTGTCTACAGGTCTATTAAAATAAAAAATACTAGGGCAATTTAAAATGACTTTAAATATTTCTGTTCATACACTTAAAGTAAATAATCCTATAAAATAATAATAATTCTATCAAATAAAACTTTCCCGAAAAAGTACAATTTAAACTCTATGTAACATTAATTGGTCGTAGACATTTACTATTGCAAAAGTAACTAAAGGTCATACAATTAAGGGGCAACCGCTCGCAATGAAAGAGACAAGCTTTTTAAGCATTTATTTGAAGTGTGTCCATGCATGTAGCGAGTTGATCTCGGTTTACGAAACCTCGCAACTTTTCAATAGAGTCTGGTTAACTCACTACGGCACTGCCATACTAAACTACAGCATGAAATAGCATACATATACATGGTTACGTTGAACGTGGACTTTTTAGAACCCGAGAATTTGAATCATGAGGGCTTTTTAACGGAGTACAAAAAAGGAGGTTCGATGTTCTATATGAAGTGTATGTATTTTTAGAGCTAAAGGATATTCAACCTCTTAATAAAGATAAATCATCATGTAGCCCCTTTTGTAAACATCTACTTCACATCATATACTTGCATTCTATTTCTTTTATAATGTATGCAGAAATTAATAATTCTAAAATGATTACATACATTTATTATGAATTATTGCTGCTCGCGACACCGTTTGCGTGAACTATTAATGATGTTCATATTTTTATATTTTTTCATTCTTTATCTAACCTCCTCGAGGGTTGACTTTTCGAAAAACATTGAAATGTTTTTTCATTACTTATAGCCAGAAAAAACACTACAATTTAGGTAGTTTTTTAACTTAATAAGTCCCAATTAGGGTTAAATATCAAGAAACTCTTCCTTAATGGGTGCCGATAGCATAAAATAAATCCACTGTGCAAATTTCACGGTACGAGCATCAGTACTTTATGCTCTGCAATTATTAGTCAGTCGATGGGTGATTATAATTTCGCTTTTATTATATTTTACATCTTATAATAATTATAATTATAATGAGAAGCATCGTGTTAAGTAATCTAAAAAGATATTAAATATTAGATATTTATTATATCGTAGCTTTCAACGGAGTTCTAGGAAAGTAATTATATTTCAGTACAGCTGTACAATAGTCGATTGAAACTCGCACCTGCGCTTTGCTCGTTGGCTTACATTTTCTGATATTAATGTTAATATAGGCAAGTATATTTTGTACTAATGTATCACGAGTATTTACAACATATTACAACATATTTTATTAATGCATATACTGCATATGCTGTTATAATACATATGTTGACACTTCATGTAGCGGAGCGGTCATACCAGCGCGTAACGGTCGGACGCGCAATGGGTTCCGGGTTCGATAAGCGGCCAGACAAATGTAATTATGAATTTAGATTACTGTTTCGGGTCTTGGTGTTAGTATATTTTTCTTTGTGTGTGTTCATGGTATCCGCTTGTTGCGATAAAATAAAACCGATATGTTTATACTAAAAGTTCCATAAAAACGGTGAAACAAAAGCTCGTATGCTAATTATTCTAAACAACGACATATTTATATAGGTAAGTCTATGTTCACCTCATTATTTTGTTCAAATATTAGTCATGCTCAGACTCGAAAAATTAAAAAAAATATATATTTACATTAAATGCTTTGAAATCATAACCAGACCGGTGTTCCTTACAATACAAGTACGTAGAGATACCAATTTTGCTTTACAGCTTTTCAACTGACTGTTTATCAATAATCTTTTTAATCTGTACCGTTTTGTTCGGCCGCCGGACGCGCCTGCCGCGAGCGCGCTGAGTTTAACCCAATTCCTGAACCAGTTCTTAGTTTACTACGAGGGTTCTACGGTGGCCTACGCTACGTCGGCTCGTGCTACGATGACTCTACATATAGAATTATACGTATATAAACATATACAAACATGTCCATGTATGTATTTTGTACGTACGTGTGAACAGATTTATCATAGTATCGTGTTTATCACAGTATTAAAAAGAGAGAGTAAAATTT
Organism: Cecropterus dorantes dorantes; assembly: GCA_018249915.1. Classification (NCBI taxonomy): domain Eukaryota; kingdom Metazoa; phylum Arthropoda; class Insecta; order Lepidoptera; family Hesperiidae; genus Cecropterus; species Cecropterus dorantes. The sequence goes on along the minus strand of DWLI01000925.1, from coordinate 13,739 downwards.
ATTGATTGCATTTTTTTACTATTTAGTATAAAATTCTGTACATTAGAACACGTTTTTCGTCAATAATTGAATTTTCATCATAAATATGTGTTTTTTAGAAAATCATCAGTAATTAAACATAATGAACCAATAATAATATGAAATATTTACAATATATGTAATATACTTGACCCAAGATTGAATAAAGAAAAATAACTTATTTATTTTTCTCCACGCACCGGAAGCGAATGTCGTAATCGCGCTGAGCTTAACCCAATTTCTGTACATTTCTTCCACTTTACTATAAGGCCTCTACGACATACGATACGGGGCTGTTGGCTTTGGTTGTTAAAATTGTAAAGAAATATACACAGGGTTATTACCTAGATGTTGTGAGGTTAATAGATTTTTTATTTTAAAAAAGAAACTTAGTTATTTTACGCTATTTTAATAGAATTTATTATTTCTAAATTATTCGAGTATAGCTCAAACGACTACAGTGTAGCTACACACCATTAACTACAGTAAGGATATATTATGACTAAATAATGTAATAAAACAAAAGCCAGAAATAGGTGCGGCGACTATTTTTTCTGACTTTTTAGAGTCAACCTAGTGAAAGTTTTGACCGTATTAAAATTAAAAATAAACGATATAACGTATGTTATACTCTCTGTCATCATGTGTATTATTGCTAGTCCAAGATTCAAATACGGGGTTTAACGCATCGTCTTTTGCAGTAACCATACATTACATTCATAAAGACATGGTATTAAAGAGTGGGTATCATAATACGGTGAGTAAATAACGAGGTAAGGTAAATGATTTATTGAGGCGATAGGGCGTTCGGTAGTGGCGTCGCGAGGTCGCGGTAATATTGAATAAGTTCCGATGTGAAAGTTTATCTTACGAAACATTATATTACTTTCGGGACCGCGATCTCTAGCAGAATTTTGATTGTTTTATTACTGTGATGGACGTAATGGTGGAGTATTCGCTGATTCGCATTCAGATAGTTTTAGTTTGTTTGATCTAGACCCTGTGAGTTGAATAATAATTCTGAACTATAGATTACGAATGAATCAGCAATTGGATACATTTAATACTCATTTATATATGAGGTGACCATCTTAGTCCTCGGAAGTAGCAACGCATCTGTGATCGAAATTAGACAGAACCCCTGGTTTATACGAAGTTACTTAGATGTCCATGAGCGGCTATGGCGGCGGCGTGGTAAGTGGTTACTTACCATCAGGTGGACCGCATACTAGTTTGCTTCTTTAGTATGACAAAAAAGAACTAAATTCATGATTTTTATTTTTCCAAAAAGATTGTCCACCTAGTCAATATTTTTTGTTTTTGTCTGTTTTTTATCTACTTTCCAATTGAAAGTATAATTTGGTCACTAATTCTCTTGACAATATTTGGCGAAGCATCCATTACACCTTAAAAATATACCTACATCTCAGGTATCAATATTGTACCTATATGTAGTCAAAATATCTAGTTGATATTTATATCACGTTACCGGTTATATTTTGTTCTGCCTCAAATATACGAATGAATAACTTTGCTGTCACTAACAAGTGAATCCCCTGAGATTATTAATTCTCTATGGAAAACCTTCTAGCTGTAAGTCCGCTAAGCTGTCACCCGAATAGTTTTCACGCGTTAGTATTAAATAAGGGCAGTTCTTGTTGCCACCCTCAATGTGGGGGACATTATGTATTCGCGACCGAGCGCTGAAATATAAACTGAATATTTATGCATTTTCTCTTGCATTGCATATTTACGATGTAAAATTATCTAGCGCTGCATATTTATGATACTTACTATATAAATAGATAGATGGTGTTTATAGCTCTAGAGATAAGCCTTTATATTGTTCTATAATCTGCTAGCTCAAAGGTAAAATATAGTTTCTCATAGTCAGACTCCGCGGTTTTAGCACGGTTTAAATTTTATGAAATTACGTGTACGTTAGTAATTGTTTATTAATAATTGATTTTACAGGTGGAGGAAATAGGTGTGTTCTCAGTATATGTATAACTCAGTAGTGTTGTAGATAACAGTTCAGTAGCTATTGTCGGCGTCTTTAAAACCTACACTATTATGCAAATCTAAACACTGTTCTCCTCAAGTGTAGAATTTTAAAACTCCTTTCTTACTGGATATCTCCATTGTAAAATGAATTTGTTGTCCAAATATCGTAGTTCTAGCTTTACTAGTTTAGACTCTACGATTGTTACCCGGAAAGGATCTTTTTGCTTTTATTACTTTCGTAGATCCAAAAAATTCTGCAATTTGCTTCTTCTGTTTACACTCTTTTCATCTCGGGGAGACTCGTGTCAATAATTAGTTAACTCCCGACACAAAAAGAGGAGTGTTATAAGTTTCACTTCTATGTCTATCCGTCTTTATGTGTCTGTGTGAGGAAACGTAGCACCTAAACGGGTAAACCGATTTTGATTCGTTTTTTTTTGTTAGTTTTTTTTTGATGTTGATTATTTTGTCTTTTGTTAAATCGGATCAACGTTACCATGTAAACTTATTCTGTTAACTACTAACTGAAATTGGCTTGTTATATCTCTGTATGTATTATTTGGCAGAGAACAAAGAGCTTATGTTTCTAGAAAACAAAACTCAAGCATTGTGAGAAATAAAAAAGTATGGACTAGGTAAAGGCGTAGTCTGCCTGTTTGAGGTCTGATTAAGAAGTGGCTATCGAATTTAATTCGTACTAATTCTTCTCATACATTTACCATGTACTATTGCGAAATTCGCTTCTATATTTAGAAGCGAATTTCATTACATTTCATTATATTTAAAGTGAATTTGTTTACAATTTTTTTTTTATGAAAGATTTCCTTTACCAAATTTTTACTTTTTGTTATTTACTTTTGTTGTAGGCAAACTACATTATTTATATAAATTTTATTTCAATAAACGCATTAGCATAGCGTCTGCTTACAATATATAAAAATAATAATAATATTTGGTCTATAAACAATCGTTTATTACCTATAACAAACGTTTTATTTTCTTATAAACGAATGCAGTCCGTCTAAAAATATAAACATTGCTAATGTAAAAATGAAATTTTAAATCTAAATGTAAAGATTCGGCTTTCAAAATTAGTTCTACATTATGTTGTATGTTCTGAGGATCTAGTCCTTGGGCGACGTGCAGGCCTAATGTCGGTCCCGCGGTACTTGGTACACACCTGGTACAAACCATTAGCTTACATGAATAGTTTACCTACATTCTGATCACGGTTATTACGTTCACAATGCGTTTTTCATACGATATGCCGTTGATAGTGTCTATTGACCCTAATAACATGTAGATAGATTATTGTTTTCAGGCATTTTAATGCTGCCTATGACAGATTGACTGATAGCAATCATGTTGGTATTGGTGACATCGTGGAAGCCCTGTGTGATATTAAATGCATTTAAATTTTGTTGTCTTAGCATATTTATATACATCACACGGTGAGAATATGCGGATCATTATGCGGAATTTGTATTTTGTGAAAAAACAAAATTGTGTTCGAATTTCGAGAAGTTTCTTTTGTGAAGGGCTCAGTTATTCGACATAAAATTTTGGTTTGTCATTTTATCAGCATCTTAGCGTTCAAGCCACTTTTTAATTCACTAGACGATATAGTAGCTTAAAATGCCGAATAAAACTTAAAATGCCGAATTTTGAGTCCATTTCCTTTCGGTCTTACTGTGCGATATGAAGATGTAGATTATTTAGATTGCTTCTTCATCTTACGAAGGATCGAACCCTGAATCTATAGCGTTTAAAACCGATACAGTGACCGCTGACTTTAATTTATGAAAGTCGTTCAGGAAACACTTTTTGATTATTTTTTGCTGTGTTACCATTCCAAACACGAATAGTAGATGCGTTTTTAATAGTGGCAAAGCAAAATTTTTATATTCCACTAGAAACTTAACAATAGGCCGGCGATCCTCGTTTCAACTGGGAACGCTCCTACTTCGCAATCCTTTGCAATAAATCCGGAGACTATGCGATTTCTTTTATTTCTTTTATCGACTTAAACTAGAACACTTTGTGCTGCGAGTCTGAAGTCCATATAATGTAGACGTTGACCTCTTGTGAAACTCTTAGGATTTGTTAAGACTTTTGCTGAGTGGTTTCTACGTAAGATTAAATTATATTAAGACGTCGTACTTAAAGGCCCTTCGTGGTAACTTAATCAATAGTAACATATAACTAATTTTAAAGAGGCCCATACTGCCTTCAGAAGCGCAAAAGCGGTTTCCCATTTGAAGTTAGTTTCGAGAAAATTGATGTTTTGTGGAAGTCGTTTCTTTGTATTGCGTATTAAATTGCGAGGAAGGATATGTTTTAACTAGGTTTTTAATGTTTAGACTAAGTTACCGTCATTCGGCTTAGATCATTGGGTGCATAATTCCTTAAGTTGTCCGAAGACATAAAAATCAAGCAGTTTTTTTGTGATACCTCTTTAGTACTTCTAAAGGCGCCCCTATGGTTGATATATGTATTTTATATATCTACAATTTAGAACTGTAAATTAATGAACGCCTTGTATAAGCACACATGCTCTACAAGACATTAATCTAGAGAAATCCAATCGTTGCTGTTATTATTATGCTGCTACGTATGTATATATTTGCTCGTCCCAGTAGTTCTGGGATCAGAATAGAGCTACAGTATCCTCTGCCTGTCGTAAGAGGCTTCCTCTGCGGGCGGCAAGAGTGGGCTCAAACCGTCCAGCCAAGCGAGCACGGAAAAGACTGGGGTTGCATGCCGTCGTAAAGACCAGACGGTGCGGTGGGCCCAGCCACTCACCTGGGTGGAGCCCAATGTGTTGTTTGCAGTACTACCGTATGTGTCTGACGAATGCTTCTACCACATACTGTTTTATGGCACATAATAAATTGACCTGGATTAACCTTTAAAAACATTTCCATCTCCAATAGCCTATTTGTCCAGATGTCCACACGCGACAGGGGCTACTTGCCATCAGATGAAGAGCGTGCTCGTTTGTCATTTCTTTGTTAAATAAATTAAAAAAATGAATAAAATGGCTCCACAGAATGATAACAAAATATATTTCGAAATAAACCTAACATATTCTGTTCGTGCTATCACGCGACGAGTTGTCGGGCTGGTAATCGCTTGACTTCCTGCGATATTCACTGAATGTACATGTGTGATTATGCCATTATTTTTATAGTCAAACAGTATTACATCAAAGGGTGACTTAAAAGCATATTTTTCTGACGACATAAAAGCAATGGAATTTCTAGTAGTATTGACTTTTAAATTAATGTAAGAAGATTTTTATAAACCGGACATATGCACAAATTCTAATTAAATTTTAATACTATAAATTTGGAACATAAAATGTGTTTAAATGAGCTCTTAATTTATTATAGGTGTAGTAAAGTCGCTTATCACTCTGGAAACATACTATGTTACAATAGTAAATAACAACTATTTACTCGTGCTTCATACACATTTCGATTGTGCGACACGAAATTAATTGCTAGAACAATATGGGCGTATCAATATTTCTGAAGGATAATTGTTATTGTGTTCATCCGGCGTATGAATCGAAGGTTAATTATTGTAGTGGTAAGTATATTTGAGTATAGGGCGAGTGTATCCCGGGTGTATCTGATCCGGCAGGGACCGCGTCCCCGCTCCAGTAACTGGGTCGCGCAGGGGGATGGATTGGGGTTTGGGGGCTTCGGGCCGGAGGGCGTGGTGTGAACTCGGAGCGTTTTTGTAGCAACGCGTCCGACCGATGGGTCCAGTTACCCGCTCTCGCGCCACTTTTAAAGGCAAAATAAAGAATCACACACCTCGTACGACCTTCACATAAAGTCTACTTACGTTCTGTATTTGGTTCATTTTCGTGAAATGCCTGCCGAACTCCCATAAATCGACGCCGAATTTTAGCGCCCAATTCTTGACTCTGCAACAATAAAATACCTTATAAATGTTTATTCGAACGCTTATGGCATTCGGCCTTAATTTCTCATTGTTATGCTCATTTTGGTGTGGGATTCCAATTGGAAATATTTTTCGGAGCAATCTAAAGAAAACACTTTACATTAACATGATACGAAATATCAATGAAAATTAAATTTCTTTTTATTTAACTTATAAATAGTCGAATAAAATTTTATTGACCAATCTTTAGTAAAATTACTTATAGCAATTTTATTAATTCACACAAAGGTACATGATATGTATTTAATCTTTTAACTTTAGACCACGAAAGATTTCCACTTTTCAATTTTTATTTTTGATTTTAAGTATTTTTGTTATATACGAACATCTACATAACGTGAGGTAGGAATATTTAACTTAAATTTTACACTGTAAACAGATTTGAACCAGGAGGTTATATTATACATGTAATATTATAAAAACTGCAATATTTTCACATATTATAATCTACACGCGTTTCTCTATCTATACATTTATCAGAAAGAATGAGTGTTAATCAGATGCTAACTTTTTTCGTCTTAAATGTACGTTAATTAAGGGAACAGTGCAAGTTTCGTCAGAAATTGATTCAGTATTTTTCATGATTTAGACAAATACGTTACAGATAAATGTAAATTAAGTGCGTAAATTAACTACGAAACTTTTTAATACACTAAAATTATTTTTCATTTAATTGTATTATTTTTATTTTTGGTATTTGTGGTTTAAATATCGTAAGAGAATATCGTTTATAGCCCTATTTTTACTGAGTCCAAGATCCAACTTTTAAAAAATATAAGTAGATAAATGTATGTTACGTAATGATAAATTACTGAAAAACATATTGCGTGTACTTGTTATAAAACAATTTCATTAACAAAACGCGCACTCGCAACAATTTATCCCTCGGCCTTATTCGGTGAGATGTGCCGTAATGCGATCCGTTAAGCGGAGGTGAGATGAAAAACGTAACGACTGGGGGAAATTTATTTTTAAATATTCCTTATGACTCTGTCACGGTGAATAAATGCGATTGGGGGAAGCAGGTTAAGCATTTTTTCCACTTCGCTGATCACCCTCGTAACTAATGATATCAGTGGTTACCGTCACATTTATTACGTTGTATTATGACAAATACATGGCGATCATTGTGATGGAAGAGGATATAGGGGCAATTTAATTAACGGGAATCCTTGATACCTCAGTGTACCGAGGGACGCTGGGGTGCGGGACGCGATTGAAAATGTTTTCCTATTAATTCCCATCTGCCCTTCGTACCGATTCTTATTCTTTGTTTTATAATATTTGTTTTGTGTATATAAAACAGAAGCCTTTTGTATTCTTGTGCGCCGGGTTTCACCCTCGTTCAAAAAAGCTAAATTGTTATAATAATCGATACAGTACATGGATTGCAATGAAATAAACATCAAGATACTTAAATGAATTCAATAGTTGTAGTTACATATTATTTCAAACATGAAGATAAATAGAAAGACGGGAGGTCTTAAATTATAGAAGTGTCAGTCCTCCAAACAATTTGTGTGGCAAATATAAGCTATTTACGTATACGGGGAGGTTTTATTTTAATTTTTCTTTATAAACGGAACACGCTTAATAAGCAGGTTGTTTGATCCATGTAAAATTACAAAAGAATAGCTTTAAAATCATACGTCTTTATGCTATAATTAACAATAGGTACACACAAATAAAGTGTACGAGTTGTACGTATTATAATGGACATGGTATTAGTGTACAGCACTTTTATTATCTATGTATAATTGTATGTCATATCCTTCCATATACTGATAAGCTTACGTACGCTACAGTGTCACGTATGTCTTTGACCTACTTACATAACTTTATAATATGAAGATTTCCGTCTTTCTGATTACATATTGATTCTAAGAATCTCATCTCTTTGATCTTCCAGAGTATTGATTTAAGGGGATACCTAGGGATCACGATATAAGACGAATTTTATCGAAGATTTAATAAGAAATTTTCTGTATTAATTAAATTATTTCGTTATGAAAATCTATACAACACCTTCGTGTAGAATCTTTCGCGTTGATAGGAATCTTTCTTTAAAAAACTCGTTACTATAGTCCATTTCAAAAATGATGTCAAAAAGAGTTCAGTTAATGTCTACTTAAACATAGATAAAATCATAATAAAACGTAAGATAAACTTAAACAAAACACTATTCACGCAAACGAGGCGTCTGTATTCAATATTAAAATTGACGAATACCCTGTTTCCTTGTTCCGTTTCGCTTAATTCAAATTCTCGAGTACGTCCTCATTAGCAATCGGGGAATGTTTCGCGGCCATTGTTCCCGCAAGTTCGGTCGTCACTGACAGAAGTTACGAATTTAAAATTATTTAAAATGTTCTTCGGACGACGGCAGGTGTTCGCAAGCGGCCGTCTCGCAACCGCTCGAACGAATTATGGCGTCGATGAAATGGGACGTCTTTGGAGAAATGCCTTAAATACTTATAGCAAAATTGGCTTTTACATTAACGAATATCGTGTTCTACATACACAGAACAGTAGTTTAGTTCATGATGTGTAAATATGGTAAGATAACGGGTTACGCAGATACATCTTTATAATATTCATTAAGTTAATGAAATAAGGTAGTTTAAGAAAAAAATAATATTGTAACTGACAATTTGTAAATGCCGCCGTAGACCTTATAGTAAAGACATTTCACTTTAATTAACTCTGAAGAAAGTAGCTTGAAGAAGTCTGTGTAATTGATGAAGTACGTATTAAACTATTTATTATACAAAATATAGGGGAAACCTACTAAACAAAGAATTACGTAAATTCTCATAATTTACTATAATTATGTAATTTTATTAGTATTATCATAGCTCGTATCTAAACTTAACTTATACACGTAGGCATTATCGCGAGCAAATGTATTCTCTTTATAACATAAAAAACAACTTATATTATTTTTTAAAACATAGTAATTTAAGAATTATCACTACATCTTGATCCTATTTAATGTCGTTAAGGTAATATTTGGTTCACTGGCGTATTAATATTGAACATCAAATTACTTTATTTATTTCTATGGCTTCTAATACTATGAGGTTGAAGATCGATCAGGTAGACTGTTTGTATACACTTAAGAAGTATTTACAAATTTATTTACTTACCTAGTATCTAACTAAATAATGACTATTTTCATAGAAATATATCAGTATTATGCTTATATAAGATATCAGTTCTTATATAAGCATAATACTGTTTATATTAAAGAAGTAGAAAACGAGCACGCAGGCAACGTGTTGGTAACTTGCAACTGTCACCAATAGACATCCGTAATCAACTTCATATCAAACAAGCGTTGTATTAGAAGTCAATCACAGATGCGTTAATACTCGGGAGGACTTAGACGGTCGCCTTATATGAAGGTAACTCTTTCTCCGAAGCGCAAAAAATGACTAAAAATAAGTGGCGCTCACCGGTATCTCCTCTCTGTTGAACTGCAACATCTCGGTCGACTATACATGTTCTTTCTACCTTGCATAGTGCCGGTCTAGAGGTCGGCTACAGGTCGGCTACAGGCAATTAAAATGTACATTTTCAAAGTAAAAAACGTACGTCTCAAAACAAAGAGAATCGGATTAAGACTGCAAAGATCCGCTTAAAATATCTTGTTACTGTAATCGGTTTAACCCTGGCGCGGAGTCTCGATGCCGGGACGATTTACCTCTCACCTGAATTTTCGAGTATATTGTTTTCTCGCGTTTAAACCAACCTGATTTAGCGCATACACTCGGCAGTTACCGTCTTAGCTACTCTTCTGCTAGGCAATAAGCTAACTTTATCGTAGCTGTACTTACTTTCCGGTAATTTTATGAAAATCACGTTTAAATTGGCAAATTAAAGAACATAATAATGCGAATACACATGCGAGTCGACTCAGACAGAGTTCTGATAAATATGTATATCTAAAAGGTGGTCTAAAGCAAAGTTTATACGTGTTTTTCACTATTCATTAGTTTTTAAATGGAATATAAATGCTCATCAAGGCTCTCATAGCTAATTAAAATTAAATAAAACAATAAAAAACGGTCAGTGGACTACATCAAAATCACATTATTTGGCGATTAATAACACCAATCTTGTCAGTACTTTGACTTTTTATATGTTATATTTTAGTATGTTGTAAGATGTTGCACAATATTTTCCAAACGTTTGTAATTACATTGTTTTAAAATCTGTCGTTGACCAATTCCATTATTCATCTAATTCATTATACGTACTATTCATACGTCATTTATAAACACGTTATTTGTGTGTATTAAACAATACAGCAAATAATACTGCTTTCAAGATATAATGCTTTTATTTACACTAAAAATTATTTATTTCGAGCTATACACATGAGTAAACGAATCACCCGTTAGCTCTTTATATTTCTTAGTTAATTTGTAGCCAATATTAATGAAAATATTCGATGCAGTCTGCTTTAAAATTAGTCCTGCATTTAAAGATAACTTCTTGTTCAATTCAGTTTTTCTAATATGTTAAATTGAATCAAAATAAATCAAAATAAACTCCTATTCTCCATGCTTCTTTTTAAATCTTTTAATTATTTCTATTAAATATTTATATCAACAAGCATATTAATCTATATGAAAAATGGGTTATATTTTGTTTAATAAAAGTTGATGATTCTTTGCACAATAAAGCTATTAAATGTCGATATACATATCATGTATATCGACACAGTTTAATACATCTTAAGTATGTACGAGTATATGTGAAATAACTTGTGAACAATAATGTAAAACTATGTATCTACAATAGTTTTCAAAGTTCCGATGGCTGATACGTTGCCAAGAGCAGATCAAAACGGACGATATCTAATAATACTATTCTAGATAAACTTTTCACCGATGCACTCAATCGTGTCGGTTGACTATTAACTAAACTTAGTTCATTACTGATAAGGATCACCAATATCTTGCGGAGGTTCGAAAGCGGTGCTCTTAAACCGACCGGAGTATTTTCCCAATTAGAACAGTGTAATCTAATGAATATTACCAGACGTTCTTGCCTTTTACGGGTCGTTATCAAATAATTATTTTAATTAGAAAGTATACCATTTTCGGAATCCGTATCTATCGCGAATGTCTAACGATGGCCACAATAAGTGTTTCTCTTACACTTTTTGATAATCGTTCTAAAGTGGCCGTGTTACTACTAGTGTGTTTTTTCTCTTCTTTTACTTGTATTAATCAGCGTCGGCAAGCTGGCAGACGGGGTGTCAGACGCGCTGCGCCCTTACGTAAGCCAGCCTCCGTAGTACGGCGCCGCCCGCCCCGCGCCCCGCACGCCGCCCGCCCGCTCTAGATCAATACCGGAGCCGGCCGCCTTTGACATGTGCCCCTCGTGCCGCTCCGCAAATATTTACGTTGTGGAAACGATCATAACTAGTTTCATTTGCCTGTTTGTTCAGTCGCGTCGACGCTCCATCAATAAAAAGGAATTTAATTGACAAAGATCACTTTATAACTCAATTCATCTTACGCAATTCTTTTTTATTGTTCCGCCCCGTATTTGCGGTTGATGACAGCGTTTTATTCTGCGCGTGCTTTATTCTAGTTGCCTTTTAAAATTAATGACTTCCTAACACTTTAAGACCGACATTTAAAATAGTTTTTTAAACTGCAGGGATCATTATAAATAAATAACACATACATTGGTCTTTCTACATTTTGAAAGGGGGGTCACAGAGATTTATTTTTTATTCTTCATTTTATTTGAAACTAACGGTTATCTAACATTATTTTGCTTGAAATAATACGGTTAATCATGCAGATATGTAACGGATTTTCTAATTGTGCACGCATGTAATATTGGACACAAGTAACTTAGGGGACAAAAGGAAAAATTAGATATCATTCAAGAACTTGGAGTTTCGCCTTCTTTTGGCAATTTTTTTCCTTCATCGCCCCAACTTCCGACTCGGAAGTCACCAATGATTATTTTGACCTGTCTAAAAGTATAATGCTCTCTGTGTTAGAAATGCGATGAGTTCTTTACATTTTATTGAAGAAGTTTGCGAGACTAATAAGTCTCCTCAGTCGTCGTCAAACTTGTCTACAATAAATTTCATATTACTTTTAACTGTTAACCCAAACGAACTTAAAATTAATTGTGTGAATAATTCACAAAAGTGCACTTATGACAAAATAGAATTATTACATCTTTGTCTTTAAAACTCTTGATTAGCTTAATTTTTATTCTTAGCAGAAATGTATATCTAAACTAATATATAGAAATGAGAAAGAACCATTGCTCCGCTTTACATAAAATTTGCCATGGATATAGCTTATTTACCTGGTCAACTTATACGTTACTTTTGATTTCGATATTATGCACTGTTTAAAGATGGCGACTATTTCAGTGACGTCACTACACAGTTGGACCCACTTACACCCTCAGACTTTCGCATTTCCATTTTTTTTTATTTATATTTAAATTACTTTTAATCTAATCAGCCTTCAAATTTTAATTTATTTATGGCAATGAGTAATTCAGCTAGTAACTAATAATTAACCAGAACTAACATAAAGTTAACAGAATTCAAGTGATAAATTAAAAAAAATAAAAACATTGTTTTAAGAATTGATGCTATATTGAGGTATAAATTCTTATTGCCATGAATTACAGAAATCAAGTTACAATTTCTTACTAGTATTACACAAAGGAGTATTAATTTATGAAAGGCTGAGATACTGTATACAAATACTGGAAATGACAAATAGAAAAATATACTACGTTTATTAACGTAAATGAATCGTAAAACGTGGGCTACGCGCTACGCAGGCTTCGCCGCTACGGCCTACGACCGATAAGAGGTCAACTTGTATGCAAAATAACGACACATTAAATTAATTCTGTTCGCTTTACTCAAATGTTTAATAAGTATAAGTTAAAATATGGTAACAAATAATAGGTAACAATTATGCAAACGCTTCATACTTTTGAGGCGCTTGGGAATCGCCAACGATATTTAGGGTTAAGTAATATCGTTATAGCATATTATTAGGAAAATTTCCTTAACTTTGGAGGGTATGTTAAGTGTTGAATGTGGATGTTACGGATATTTAGTTACTTTAACTTGTTGGAAGCTTTTGCTTGATCTTCTGAATAAACTAAACGTAATCAAAGAGAGCTCCTTACATCCTGGTCGTTTCAATAGTTAACACACCTTTTTGTACTCGTATTATTAGGCGGAAATTAAAAAGTGAAAGTTGTATATTTTTTTATATAACTATAATTTTAAGTTATAGAATTATAAATTGTTTAAAAACAAGAATTAAAACAAATATCAATTGCAAATGGACTATCGCAAAAACAGCACAACGCCTACATATAGGCGCCCACGTGTTTTATAATCTGTTCTCGACTTGCGCCCACACTGGCATTTATTTTATTAATTGTCTATATTGATATGAAGTTTGAATGAAAGTTCGAAGAGCATATTATATTATATCATTAGCGCCCACGTATTTATTTGTAAGCTTTAGTGATCGAGATTTTCTGGCCTAAAAAATGTAATATAACGTATCTGTCATAACTAAACACATTTGACGACCCGCGTGGTGGAGCGGTTACCATACCGGTCTGAAGCGCAGTGGGTCCCGCGTACAATTCCCGGCTAGACAGACATCTGAAAGATGAATTTAAATTTCTGTTCTGGGTCTGGGTGTTTGTGTATTCGTCTTTGTGTGTCCATG
>DWLI01000924.1:0-17754 GCA_018249915.1 Cecropterus dorantes dorantes | reverse complement strand
ACCGTGTGCAGTTTGATTCAACTTAAAAGATAGGTTACTTTAACTTTTAAATTTTTAATGCCCAACGAAGTGGGCACAGGTTTGCTAGTACTATTGTAAATATTGTTGTATCCTAAGTACCTATACCTAAGAGTATCAAGCAATTACAATCGACGATTTAATTAAATCGGCCCACCGCGACACGGCGACACTCAATATGTTGCAGTATATTTGCCAACACGGCTGATACACGTGTACCTAATATATCAACAGTGCACTTACCCACTTGTATTTGTCGTACACCCACAAAAATATCAAGAAAACATTAACAGCTTGAAACAACGTAGAAGTTAGCCCGTGAAAGTTATCGTACGTTTTGCCTAACTGCTCGTTTAAGATTTAGGAAACGCTGTTGTGTACGGACCTATATCAAATTGTGTAACATCCATATTAAAATTAAAGAGATGAGATATGCAACCATAATGCAACGATAGACTTTTCAAAATGTCTTCCAATTTTAAAACATAAAGTAAAATACTTTTAGTTTTAAAAGGAAATATTCTGTATCCTTTTCATCATAAATAGTAATGAGTTGAAACCCGAAATTCAATTATACTTTACTTTTCACGAAATACTTAGTATTAATTTTAAAATTCGTATAAACGTAAAAAAATAGCTAACGTCTAACTCTCTTTATTTTGTAGAGCCGAAGTCGCGAGTTTACTGAGTAGGAGTTACTCAAGACCGATATTAAGTTTTAAGTATATGCTTAATTACAAGTACCTACTTACTTGATAAGATTTTTTGTCGCTAAACAAGTGCAATCAAGAATTCCTGTTATTTTTAATTAAATATTTGCCTTCTAATATGCATTATATAAGAAGGCAAATTTAAAAGATTAAAAAAAAACGTTATCAACTATTTTATGTACTTTACTTAGGAAATACTGATTAAAATTCGGAAAAATACATAACCCCAGTATTATATTTTTATAATACTCACTTTAGCTTACGAAGCTGATCTAGTTTTGACGTCATTCCCGCGCGTAAGTTTCATAGAAGCCCAAATCCCTAGATTTGAGCTTGTAATTTGTAGAAAATTATGGTGCAAAACATTTCGTAGTATCTAAAGGTTAACCAAATAGTTGTAAACGTATGTTCGTAATTTTTATTTTACAAAATAACCACAAAATGTTAAATAAGTGGATGTAGTTTTATTGATTTAGCCTTTAACCTGACAGCATTTAAAATACGAGTAGATGATTAATTGTTACTGAAATCGCTTTATCTGAACGAAACAATATACCTTCATATACGCATAGTTACAGCATTAATTCACAAGTTATTTTATTGGATTCCTGTTGCATTTTAGAATTACGATTTGATACGATCCTACGACTCAAATAGCTTAGATTGAGTTTAATGTATTTTGCTTGCAATCATGCATAACACGGGATATAAGAGTAAAAGCAATCATTTTGATATTTTGCTTAATCTCTACTAAACAATAAAGGACACCTGTTCAGGCACATTATTCAGCCAATAGTAATTTACTTCTTTGGATTAGGTAAGAACATAAGCTGAAAATTCTTCAGTGTTGCCAAAAAAGAAAATTACTTGGCAATATCCGTGTACCATAGTAACGACTATATATCTCCGGTTCAAGCGCCCGGTTGGGGTACCTCACCACACAGGAAGCACCAGGGAATGTAGTCACATCTATTTATGGGTGGAAATGCCGGATGACAAATTCAAGGCAATTATCTTAGTTCCTATGATACAGATGTATCCTGTATCTGCAATTTTATAAAATAAATTAAAACGGATTAGAAATGGGTACTTTATTGACATCACCACACGTCTATTTCTATTTTAAGACAGTGGTCATAAAGACAAAGTACCTAACCGTAGTTATAGGTACCCAAATATAATTACTTATGTATAATTTAAGCAGGGACTGTTTCATATCAGAACTTAAAGTGGGTGTGCGTTTATTTTGTTCATATAGATGATACCTTAAGATGAGTTGTGCCTATCGAATAACCGTTTGACAACTTTACTACAGTAAAAAATATTAAAACTTACATCCTCATAGGTAGTTATAACTCGACACGATTAGTTCCATCATCTTATTACTAACTACTTAATATATTTTTTACATCACATAAGATGTAATAATTCATAATTTATACGTTCACAAATTAAAAATAATTTGATATATTGCGTCATAATACATCATCATTTGAAAATATCGCTTCCATGAATCGTATTGCGGATACGCTCTTATAACTCTCTAACTTTTTTTTTCACTTTACTCCTGTAAAATTTATCATGATGTCAGTTTGTAAAATCAAGAATGTGATTTTGCTTCTCGTAAGTAATATGCGAGAATGTGTAAGTTTAACGGAGCAAATGTTTACATAAAATACTCTAACTGCTGCTTTTATTTGCGTAATCATGGCTCAATCTTTATTTCAGCGAACGATCGTAAAGTAAATTAATCGTTCTAAAAGGACGCCCAGTTTAATTATTTTATGTACACTATATTTACCAATAAAGTAATACGTACTTAAATTGTTAATAGACACTTACATTCAATTTTTCCTGTACGACGACAAAAATACCACAAAAATCTGATTAATTAAATAAAATCACTAATTAAATTACTAAACACTTTATAAAACATATCTTTGATTTAATTCACTATTGACGATAACAAATTTAAAAAGTAAACGAATGTCCCTTGGAAATGGCGGGAAGTTTTAATGGCGCGTACGTTTGCCGCGGCGGCGCACAACGGACAACTATGCCGACACGGACTCGCTTGACACAATAAAATTAAGCATCCAAAAGGCACGACTAACGCTAAACGGGAATGCTGATTTTCGGGATATTTCTGGGTAATTTGGCAACACGAAGTGGTTTCATTTCGAAGACTGCAACCGTTTAGGGTACATAACAATCTAACAAGGATATATAAATTGAAACGAATAGTAAATGAAAATAAATTAAATTGAATTGAGCGACAATTTGTGGCCATACCAATTTGTCGGTGTTTAAATCGCAATTGCCTCTACTGTTGGTAGAGCAGGTAAGGTCTTTTCGAACCCAGTTGATCAGAGATTGAATGCGGGGCATTCTTTGAGAGTATGCGTTATACCGATCTCCTACCTCGGTGAAGCAATGGATCACGACGTTTGTTCGACTCCTATCCGACACAAATTCTCTACAAAACAGTCACGTCCGGTGAGTGTCTATGTGAATTTGAAGGTAAATTTTCGTTCTCGCCTTCACATCCAGATTTTAAAGCTTGATAAGTTAGCACCAATATTACGTCGATAAAGGTAATTAACTATATTCTGAGGTTTGCCGGCAAAAATCTCTTAAACCCTGAGGTTTTATGGCTTGTTTTATTCCTTTAAACACTTAATATGATATATTTACCTATGCAGGTACTCGTAGATCCTAAATAGTCCTTAAAAATGTCTATCGACGTTTACGTCAAAAGGTAAGTCTTTTACTGGAGTACTTACATGATTTATTAACTTTATAATCATAATATAATGGTAGAGAAAACAAATTATACATTATTGTTTATTGTCACATCATGTCTGTCACTTAACGTTTTCAATTGCGTAGTTCTTTTGCAGTAAAGTCCGGAAGAGATATCACTTGTGCGTTGTCATATTTTCTAAAGAATAAATGTTAATCGAACTACAGTAAACATTATTATACAACCCTAAGATATTTAACTAAGTTCAAGACAGAAAATTACAAATACTTTCTATTTGTAACAACATGTATTAATATACATGTTGTTACAAATAGAAATTCATTTGATATAATGTACACTGTGATTGTTATTAATTGGCACTGCGATTGCGTTCTTTTCTGCTTTCTGTGATGTAAGTTTTTGATCACAAGTATCAAATCAAAAATCTGCACTAAAATAAACTAAAACCGGTTCCATATTTCTTTTCTTCGTGCAACAGCTACCAACACGTAAAATAAAATATACTAACAAAATTAGAAAAGGACTGTAGAATCGATGAAAATGAAAAAATAATTTTACAAATTGACAACATTATAAAATTAATGTTGGCACGTTTAAACGCACGTAAAATACACACATCTTTAACAATGACGTAGTACCTACGTCCGGGATTTGTTAAAACAAATCGTATTGTGATAAACGAGGCATGTAGCGACAATATATTTATCCCGGGGACCCGTCCGACCTATAAAACTCCAACGGACGAACGGTGCAGGAAGAATAATAAACAAAGGACGGTCATTAAAATGGCTATTTCGGAGCGTCTGCCGCGACTAACTAGATACCGTTGGAGGAAAAGATGTTGGTGCAAGTTGGGAAAGCCGCGCGAATCAATTACCCATCAATTAATAACAGACAAACCTGGATCTAGGATCCAGATAGGATCTTATCTACTAAATTAGAAATAATAAGATTATCTTAATATAACAATAATCTTACCAGATATAAGGAGACTGGGTCTGGGTCGGGAGAGACTGTACAGCAATATGCTCTAGGCAATGTGTGCAATGTGTTGCATTACGTTGCTTCAATGTAGATTGATGGAAGAAGATACTAATCAATGGAGAATCCTTGTTCGTTGAGTTTGTGATGACTATCCGCAGCTGATCAAAATCAGGGCAAATATTTTCAACGTCATATCAAAAACTTCTGAATGAGACTGATCGAGCACGGCCGCTATACTGGTAGATCTTTGCCGTAAATTTCAAAACCCCCTTAAGTTTTTCCACATGATTTAATTATTTCAAATTTATGATAACTACTCGAATTGACAGCTTAAAGGGACTTCACTGCTTTCAAAAATACGTCACTACATATCCTTTGCCAGCATTAGTCATACAAGTAGATCAACCTCCCGAGTGCACCCAGCGTAACAGTTAGTAGATACACCGTTGACGATCGACACAAGTCGCTACTGACTTGAACCCAAAGTTTTCTGGCACGACAATGAGATCGATATACAAAGTATAACGTGTACTTGTGTTGCATTAAATGTATACCTACAATACGGTAGGAACATAATATGATCACGATGCCATGCCATCAAAATAAGCAGGCTATACCTGCATTTAAGATCAATTACTTTAGCCCAATATGAGCGCCATATATGAGTCATATGATCTCCGATTTAAATTTCAATAATTCAAAGATATCTTGAATTTAAAATCGTACATCAATCAGATCCCAGTAAAACAGAGTACGACACTTCTTTTACACTTGAATTATTTTGCTATATATAATTTCTTTACGTTACGAGGAATAAGTTCGTATTTTAATGGCTGTCAGATCGATACAAATTACAAATACTTCCTCCATTCAAACCCGGAACCCTCTGCGTAGCAAATCATTATGCCAATGCGCCACGATGCTATGTATCACAAATAGATATTACAACTCAAATGTTATACCTACTACTAACCTGCACATGAAACTCTTGAGAAAATAGAATCTAACCCGTAAATTAAAGCTTGGAAATATTAAACGGTGTAATCTAAAAATACAAGATCGTTATAACAGCAACGGACGCGCGAAAGAAGGGCAAGATAACTACTTTGTCTTTCTAAATATAGCGTGACATGTTGTATTTATACAGCTGAATCGCTGAATGCCTCCAAACATAATATATTTTTGATTCATGGATCTAGAAAAACATTTAACATTCAACAGACGATAAATCATCGTATAACAGAAATTAATTATGAAATACTATTTTTGTAGGCAACATAAAAGACAGCGTATTTAATCCTGGTACGTAAGCTGCAGCTTATAAATATAATTAAGTGAGATACTGTTTGGGAAATTTGGAAGTGTTTAGAGCCTGTTTGATTCTACGAGGACTCCGCTACCACACCTTTCTAGCGTGAAACAGTTCTTGCGTTTTATGCGGTTAGGCGTAAATGCAGACTTACATACGAAGCGCCAATATTTGTCCTCTAGAATGGCATCGCTGTGTGATCAGATTCTTCTTCAGAACTATTAATGGGATCATATAACAAAATGTCAGTTATTTAAATGAGTTCGCAATTTGTTGTGGATATAGTTTCGTACCGTAGAATCCAGCATACTTACACTCGGAAAGCATCTCCACTTTTCACACGATTTCATTTTAAATTCGCTATTAAGGGCCGTTGTGGTCTTATACTAAGGTAACCTTATAAATAGACATGTTGGAAATGATTAAAGATGGACATAGAGAGAAAAGACCGCACACTATAAGGCATGTAACTGTATGAATGTTTGGTTGTTGAATTTAAAAAAAAATCTACTTGTATTAAATGTTTTCTTGTAATCTGATGTTTAAAGCAGATTTATGCCTTCAGAGCAATTTCATTCAAATTTTTTCTCAGTTATTCTTATAGCTGATAAAAGTAGTATTTACAAAATAAACATATATTAATAATAATAAAAATATTTAATTAAGTCATATTTACAGGGATATTAAACCATTTATCTAAAACATGGTCAAAATTTTCATAAAAAGTTAAACATAGAGAAAGCTAATTTACAATAGAAGAAATGTTTAATCATTCTAAATGATGCATATTATATTTCCTTATTTCAATACTTCTATTTACTAATTTTACTATCAATTTCAACAATGTAATATGAAATTTATCTTAATGTAACATTAGGAATCCTAGAATTTCCATTACAAAATATGGAGTGCTTAATATACGTAATAAGTACGCATCCACGTTATGTGCGTATACCCTTACGTGCGAATGAGAAGAAAAAGCCGAGTAAGTTGTAAAGGTCCATTGGCTGTTTTCAAATTGTGCCTTTTTAATTAAGCAAGATATTAAACATGTATACATATATAAATAAATTTTTATCAGACGCTGCCTACTAAAATACATAATACATTTAATATAACTAGTATTGTACTAACAGTACTCGTATATTGATCAGGAAAGCGAACTTGTATCTCGAAAACTGTAACTTTACACCAAATTCAAAAAAAAACAGATGGTCTACTAGTATCTTATATTGTAAAATTGAATTATAAACATCGAGTAACTGCACTTATTTTATTATACTTCGAATAGTGAATTTATTATGTCCAGGACTCTAGGTCATTATTTTTTTCTACAGCTACCTTAATGTACACAATACAACAACCTTCCTATGCACCATAAGGCCATCCTTTCCTAGTCCTATATGTACATACATTTTTTAAAGACCTATAACAACTGGTCTACAACCTTTTTGACGTAGTGATTAGATACTGAAGACTACCTGTGGACCACTGGTTGAGAAAGAGATCCAGTGTTCTCTGTTAAAAAGACTGACAGTTGTTGAAGTTTGTTACGTTTATTTCTTTTTTTAAGAGTAAGTAATTATAACAACAATTTATAACGGAGTTTAATAAAAAATTACATATTATATTCCTTTTATTTTATAATACCTAAAATATGATTTAAATATTTTCTAGTTGTTGAAAAGTAGCTATTCTTCTGCAATGAGTTGGTTATGAAATAATATTTACACACCTATATTATGTTAACAAAACGCAATCAATAAGTTTTCTAATTTAAATAAAAATATTCATAATAATATAATACATTCATTAGACTTACTGACAAAACAAAATCACCATTTTATTAACAGTGTTTACAATATCTGTAATGAAATACAAAATTTAAAATTTAGTGATGAAATAGAAAAATGAAATTAAATACAACGATTTATAATTTAGTTTAAAAAGTAAAGTAGAATTAGTTATGATATTGTCAATTTTGAGTTAAAAAAATTAACAACAGGTACACACAACCAGAATGGATTTCCACAGGGCATATATCAAATAAATCACCAAGGAAACTCTTAACCATCAGGAAAATGCCCAGGTCACAATAGATACAGATAATGCCAGGTCATGGCATAGTATGGAGTAGTAAAAACATCCACATCACTAGAAACAAAATATTAATAACAAAAGTTCTGCCATTATATTTTTAAAAGAAACATCATTTCATATTATTTATAGTTACTTTAGTTTTTTGATTGTAGATTTTTTTGATTCTTGAAAAGGTTAATAATTGCAAAGAGTCATGATTCATTTATGATTATTAACAGGATGACTCACTGAATTTAAATAAACAACATAAATTGTTACTATCCGCATGTCCTTTCAGAAGAATAAGATGTAATTCTCAATGTCACTTGGAGCTTACCACACTTTTAAACTGGAATACAGCATCGAAAGCACTGTTGCTGTTTAGCGGCACTCATTGGTGTGATGGTAGACCCCACCCAGCTGTATGCCAGCAACTGGGGTTCCATCAACAGTGCTCTTGGGAGCACCGTGCTCTCCGTATGTCACAAGTCACAGTTGAAGTAGTTATGTCTCCTCTCCAGATCTCGTATCTCGACAATGTCTGTCTTCAGTCGTAACTTAAGGATCTCCCGCCAAATGGCTTCTCTGTGTTCTTTATTTGTAATGCCCATGCGTAGTAGGGTATTGTCATTGATCCGCACAAGTGCCCTTCCAGTAATGTCATGCTGAAAGATTTGAAGTGTTGTAATCAAATAAATTAGTACATAAAAATAATGCTAAATTCAAATTAAAATTATGAACATGTTAATTATTACAATTAATACTTTTTATGAGGTTGAAATAGCAAACAGCAGTCCACCTGATGGTATGTGCTAACTGTAGTAGAAATTAGCAACCAACTTCATATACCACAGGATATCTATTTGATGTCAACTACAGATCTGTTACTACTCTTGAAGACTTGAAGGTTGTCTCCATGGTCGGTTCCACAACCTTCCGTGGAAACGCAATAATAGCTTCAAAACAACAAGAAACAAGTGTGGCAGTGGTACCTCCCAGGTACAGCATTTGTCACCTGGCAAAACTTGATGCTATGGTATATAGTTGTTGTCTATGCTGATTAATGTTATGTTGCAATCTTACAGTCAGGTAAATGTCACGGCACTAACCAAAAACTCTTAATGATGTTGGCAATAATATGTATCCAATAATTTTGCATTGACGGAGAAATAATTATGAAGAAATAAAAAATAATTTTGCTTTTAAAAAGAAGGATACCTCATGAAATCTTTCCCAGTACAAGTTATAATAATCGCTACAATGCCGGCGTAACCATTTCTGCACATCTGCCTCCGTCCACAAGTAAACTGCTTTAGGACGTGTCGTCTTTGTCTGCAAAGAGTAATGTTTGTGATTTATATAACTTTCAACTTGATAGCAGCAAAGCAGAGGGCGGAAGACCATGATTTTTACCTTAGATTTGTTAGCATTCAAACTGGTGTCTTCAACCATAATGAATACTGCTATGCTATGTACTGGATTTTAATATGATGAACTGTTTCTTTTGTATTAAAAAAAGACTGCGTTCCACAGTATTTATTTTGTTGATTTAATGACTTATGAATTGTGACATTGACGGATTCTAATTATACGCATACCTACTACATTAAGTGCATTATAGCAAATCTTAGTATTTGCTAATACTACATTCTTTGTTCTTGTGTCAAAATTTAAAATTTGTGAAAGGAATTCGAACCTGGATCGAATGGTAAGACAACAATAAAACAATAATTTCTCTGAGCTATCATAATTATGGTACTAAGTTGTAAAAAATGTGATGATACGGATAGCAACACTGGATCATGTCAATGTCTGTATCATGTGGTTTGTCAAATGTCCGTATGTAAGTCAGTGTCATAAAAAATATGGCGGTTTCGATCACATAAACAACGACAACGATTCATTTAATCATAATTTAGCGTAGTAACGAGTATATTTAGCAATCGATAACATATAAATAGGCGCAGTTTGAATATTATATACTCTAAAGTTAGGACTAAGCGTTGGTCAGTGTTATATTTGAAGATGAATGGAAAAGCGAAAAAGGCGGCGGCGCCACGAAAAAAAGCCAATGGATACAAAATGCCCGCGCCCATTCCTGTGGGTGAGGTGATCAACGATACTATAGGCAAGAAGAAGTGGAGGATAGGACCGTCTATTGGAGTGGGTGGGTTCGGGGAGATATACTCCGCTTGCGACCACGATAGCTCGCCGAAGAAAGGCTCCAACTATCCTTATGTTATTAAAATTGTAAGTTAATTTTCCGTTTGGCGTCTACTTCTTGTTATGTTAATTATGTATAAATAACATTTGTTTTGTGAACCTTTTAAATTTTTGTGTTTAAGTGTGTCTTAGTACAAAAATACTTGTTTCCGTTCTTAGGAACCACACGAAAATGGGCCTCTGTTCGTTGAGAAACACTTTTATGTCCGTAACGCTAACAAGGATGATAGTAAGTAGGCTTTATCTAAACCTATTTTGTCATTTAGTCATAATAAAAAGTTACCTGAAATGTGGTAATTATTGTTATTTAATTATTTTATTATCAGCATATTCCTTTTTACTAATATTTGTGATATTACACAGTGAGAATAAATGGAACTCAATGTAGAGTTTATTAAAGCATACACATGTAATAGTATACACGAGTACATAAATATTATATCTCTGTAGATGTAATATTTATGTTTATTCTAGCACAAAATTGTCACTTTTTAATTTTTAAGCTGGACCATTAACCTGTTTTTTTTTTCAAGTATTCAATGAAGCTTGTGAAAATTTTGAGTAAAGTCCATTTTGTATGCAATAAATAATAATAAAATATAATAACAAGAAGGTTACAATGTTTATATTATAATTTCAGTTGCAAAATTCATGAAGGCAAAGAAATTGACAACATTTGGAATGCCACAGTACTTTGGTAATGGATCACACAATTACAAAGGCGAGAAGTATCGTTACCTGGTCCTGGAGAGGTACGGGAAGGATCTGTGGAGCCTCTTCAAGGAATCTGGGAGGTCCTTTCCACCTGCTACTGTCTTCCAGATAGGGTTACAAATGGTAGGTGCCTGAATGGACAGAACTATGGTCAATCATAAGATTTACTGGTAAAATATAAGATTTACCAACCTGAGCTTGTGAATGTACTTATTAATTAAAAAAGAGTTTTTTTTGTGTTTTCATTTACAGAGATAGGAACATGTTTGTCATTAATTATTATTATTATTTTCATTGATACACCAATTTAAAGAAGCTGTAGACCATATTAAAATTGTATCTTTAATGATAAATTTTACTTGAAAATAGTGAAATAGTGTAGATGATGGGGTTAAAGAAAGTATGCTACTGTGCCTACCATCTGTGGCTATGTCATTATAATCCCTCTGCCCCTCAAAAATGCTGTGAGCCAGGTCCTAAGCTGAGGTTGGCCACCTGTAGCACTCATGCTGGCAGTTTTCCAAAAATACTTGAAACAATATGTCACTATAGCCAATATTATCATCAGCTCTATGTTTACATTGGTACCAATTTATGGTTATAAATGGGTTTTTTGTTTACTCAGCTGAGGAACTGCATACACTTGGTTTTACACTATTACAGGGTAAATGAGAAGTAATAATGAATAGAAACTGATAACATTGATAATGTTAGTAGGAGTAAGGTACAATTAATACTATTGTACTCAATATGTATATACGAGTAGACTAAATTTAGCCAAAACTATTCAGATCCTAAGGAAATATTTTGTGTTAGGAATATTTGTATATTTAACATAGAGAAATGTTCTTACTATGTAACACACTGCAAATTTACTATAATAATTTAAAATCATTCATATAAAGTAAACTTACTGTTTTCAGTTAGATGTCTTAGAATACATACACAGTAAAGGCTATGTACACGCTGATATCAAAGGTGCCAACATTCTTTTGGGCCTGAAGAAAGGAACAGAGAACCAAACTTACTTGTTGGACTTTGGGCTGGCTACCAGAATCAACGAGAAGGAGTTTAAACCTGATCCAAAATGTGCACATAATGGCACCATTGAATACACCAGCAGAGATGCCCATTTAGGAGGTGGGTATTTAATATTTTTTATCTATATCTGTGTATATAATGTAGACATCTACCCATTTTATATGCTATTGATGTTTTTTTCTTATGTACTTTACATAAGATTTTTTTTTGTATTATAAAAAAAGGTGTAAAAGCTAAACAAGCCCATAGTTTTAGGTCATAGAAAACAAAAACGCTGAAATACAATTCGTAAATAATTTTCAAATTATTCCTAACTAAGCAGCCTACAGAGTTAAATGTTTTGAAATGCTATACAGTTATATTCTCATAAATATCATTTAAGTATTAATATTTTTTTCTGGTCTAATTTTTATTCTGTAATATAATATCAAAGGAGTGGCCAGCCATTAAGACTTAGTCTATTATATATGCCATCACAGTCACGAAGTGGTATCATTTAAGAAAAATATAATGAAGTAACTTATAAAATATTTGTTGATTTTATATCTCATTTTCTAGTGGCAACAATGCGTGGAGACCTGGAGATATTAGGGTACAATATGCTTCAATGGCTGGTAGGAGAATTGCCCTGGGAGAAAGTTCTCAAGCAACCAAAAACTGTTCAGACCATGAAGGAAGCTTACATGAAAAACCTCAAAGAAAATAAGAAATTTGCCGATGTACCCGGTTTGTATATGATATTTAATACATTCATTAAACACATTACAATAATTGTGGTAAAGATAACAGAGTTCAGCAATATTATACATAAATCAGCAAAGTTTCCAATAAAAACTAATGCACAAACAAATAAATGTTGATAAGGTTTTAAGGAGCAGATCAATGGTGAAAAGAAAAAAAAATTAAGAGACTATAAAAATAATTGAAAATAAGAAAATTACATAGAAAGTCTCACGTTTCTCTTATATTTGCTAACTGGGCAACTAAAAAGGTCTAAATCGTTGAACTTTTCATTGTATGATTTACACGATCGATATATTTTTATTCTGTCTTAAAAATCCTTGACTTTAATTATTTTCACAACTAGCATAATAGTTTCGACCAGTAATAATTGAGAATCATTTATGTAGTAAATATTTTTTATTTATTCTACTTATGTCATATTTTCAGATGCTCTCATCAAATTCTTTGAATATATAAACTCCTTAAAACCAAAAGACAGCATCGACTATACGAAATGCCGACAACTATTCGAAAGTTACCTCAAATCGCAGGGAAAAACGAAAAATAGCAAGTTAGAGTTCACTGCAGGTAAGAAACAAAAAGCTAACAAGAATGTTGTCGAAATTGACGACGAAGAAGGCAGTAACAGTGAAAACGCGGAGAAAGCGCCCAAACGGAAAACAAAGGACGACGCTAAGCCCAAACGAGGCAGGAGGGCCAAGCAAGCCAGTCCTGAGCTCGTCGACGAGGAATGCGAGAACGAGGAACCCAACTACAGCATGGAGATGGTGCCAAAGAAAACTAAAAAACGAAAATCATCCGAACCTGCCGTCCTGGTGAAGGTAAAAAAGACAAAAATGGCACCCAAAGCCACGCCGCCCGCCAAGAAGAACCACGCGAACACCGCCACGCAAACGTCCGTCGAGAAACCGAAGCGGAGTCCGCGGCAAGTCTCCTTCGACAGTCCCATCTGTGAGGTGATCGGAGAGAAAAAAACATTGAGGCCGATGAAGAGCAACGATTCTGCGAACTCGAGTGGCGACATATTCGAAGACTCCTTCACGATCGACGACAAGAAGGTGAAAAAGAAACGGCGACTCCTCTCAAACGAGGAAGTGACCGTCAAGAGAGTCGTTAGGAAGAAAGTTACCACAGTGAAGCCCAAAGGTAGGTCGTACAAAGACTGCCCCACGATCGTCAATGGACGCTCGCCACCTAAGTAAATTATAGTTTTAGTTTTATCTAGCATTTAATAGTTTAAGTATTGCCATAGTCAACCCATCTCCCACCAATTGAAGTTTTAAATTGCATCCCAAAGTCGTTTTCATTAGTCGATACAATCAACACAGTTACTAAACATTCTTAAGAAGTGAGATACTATATCTGCATAATAATAAATCCCCTTATACGATGTAGTTTTCCTCTCTCAACGCATATTACTCATAGACGACATTACTTTATACAACACTAGGTGTGCTAGGGTTTCACCCGCAAAGGTTTCACCCGCTACTAAATAAAAAAAAGCAAACAAAGTGTAATGTTATATAGCCTATAGCCCCCCTTCCTTAATAAATGAACCATTCAATACAAAAATAATTTTTAAATTCGAACCAGTATTTCCTGGGATTAGCCCTTTCAACAAAACAAACTGTACTGCTTTATAATATTTGTATAGATTCAACCAACCGATGACAATAGAATAAATTAACGGTAGGTTCAGATGTATAATAGTATATTCATATATTTTAGGATTTTCGGAGCTCAATGATTACTAGTAGTAGTAGTTCGAACGATTCCGTCGACATCGTCTAACTCACTAGTGTACTCGTAGATTCCACCACCCGTGGAGAAGCGACCTGTGCACAGGTGGTTGCCAAATGTTGATGTGTATTTCACACGTGTATCGACTGGTGAATATGGCTACTAAACCCATTAACCCAACTAAATAAAGCCATTCTTAATGTACCTTACCTATTTATTACATTATGTAGGCATGACAATGTGAAAATAAATGATTCTTTACATTAAAACTCATTCATAAATAATTGGGTTAAGTCAATTTTTCTTTAAAAAATAGTTTATTCAACTTATCCAACCACCCCATACCCATTTTGTACTAAAATATAATATATCTGCTCAATATTAGACGACAAGAGTGGTTGTCCTTACTTCCAGTAAATAGTTAATTTACTCCGGATTATGAGTGATCATATCAGAGTATTAAAAATGAACACTAGTTCTTACAGTAGTGTTTTGCTTTAATATGTTTTTAGATGACATTAGCAATATATTTTAATCTATTTGCGTGAAATTGATTTATAAAAGTGAACACATAGGGAGACACGGTATAATCATAATTTATACAATCAATATTATCCTTTTATGTGTTTGTACATATTTATTTTTATAACTGACTTTGATTCGATCATTCCATTTATTGTTGCATCGTTATGCCGGTCATGTTAAGTAGAGTATTGTTATATGTGGTATTGGACGTAAAATAATATCACATAGTATATATAGGTCATATCACATGATACTACTTCAAATGTAAAATTATTTGTGGTTTTAACACAGTATAATAACATATTTTAGTTTTCATAACACATTGTGTGACATTTTGTAATTGTAAAATAAATGTTGTTTATTCAAAGTATTTATCGTCGCTTATATAACAATACCGCACAAGTGAGATTTGGTAAATTCTCAGGAGAGCCCAAGAAATGTATTTTGTATGAAATTCTTGGGACAAAATATACAGATTTTAGTATCTACTGAAAAGTTACTAAATATAGATTGCGAGGTATTGCAACTGTATATTTTGTATCAAATTCTTCAAGACAAAAAAATACAGTTTCTTATCTCTAATGAAAAGTTACCAAATATCACTTGCGCGGTATTGTTATATAAGCGACGGTATGCTACAAAAATCTGTAAAAAAATGTTGTTCAATAATTTGTGTGCAGGCTCAGACATTGTTATTATTCATCGAGAAAGGCATGTGTGTGATCTCTTATGTAACAATTTAGATTAAAATCTGAATCATTTTTTCATAAATTTTCTCTTAATTTAATGTTTAATGAATCTAAACCGTACATTGTTTTAATGTGATTATAATACATTACACTTGTTGCAGAAAATTATAATTTTATTATGATTGTTGATCACTAATACCATTAGATCTTTCATACAAATACCATGTACTTATTAATCGGTTGTTATAGCAGTTATTAACATTTCTCATAATAATACAGAAATGTAAAATATATTTTTACTTTATTCTGCTGCATAGCAGAAAAATCAATATGGACAATATGAAAATTTGATTTAAAATAAATTAGGGTAACGTGTTTTTTAAGTAACATAGAATACAACGTGAAGCGCGCATTTTCAATTTACACTTAAATTAGAATATGATGTAATAATTTGTACCTTTTTATACAGTTTTATAATTATTAATTGTTATAGGTACTTTTATCCCAAAGCCTTTGCCTTTATATAATCGATACATTTTTTTTGAGACAACACGAAATGCGTAGTGTTTTTTTTGTTTTATCATTAAAAACCGGATTTGTTTTGTACATGTTCCGAGCTTGTTTAATTAAAATAAATAGTCCAGAAAACATTTCTTTAATCAACATAATTTTAGCCCCTAATACAGGAGCCTTACACTCGGTCGACGTTAACCCAAAATGACAAGAAATACCTTTATTTTTTATTAACATTTAATTAAAAACTTTATAGAACCGGAACACCCAGAAACACAAATCTGATACAGAATTGACAACGAAAACCATACCAAAATTATGGTGCGCATTGTTTTATGTCATTATTTTGTAGTCTATAAAGGCAGGATCGCATTAAATTTTATTAACATTAGTTCCGTGTAAGATATTGAGAGATATTGTAATGTTACAAATTTAGTTATTCATCTGTTGTAATGAAATGTGTGCTATGTAATGTATGTTAATGAATTGACGATTGTTTCAAAGTTAATGTCTAATATGTTCCAATATATTGCCGTTTAAATGATTGCTCAAGTTGATTTGTATGTTGTGGTAAATAAAATAATTGTATTCAAAATGAGTTTAATTAACAAAATCCGCTATTGCGTTGAGTGTATTTCTTAGTCATATAAAGTTACTACTTGGAATATTGTTGTGGCGAATACAGTATTCGTAAAACATTGTTATCATCAATGGCGTATTGATAACTCTAGATACAGGTTTTTTAGAATAGTTAAGATCAGGGGTAATGTTTATAAAATGCATGTTATTTGGTGTGAAAGAAACACTTATCCGTGGCATTCCAACTTAGTCCCCAGAGCTAGCAATGCATTTGTGGCTGACCTCAGCGTCTGTGACCATTTAGCATAAGTTAGACTATATGCTAGTTTGCTCTGTGTATATAATAAAAAAAAACCTGAGCTACAAATAAAACACTAATATTTATCGTATATTGATTTACTCGATTTTCTACGATGTAAACATTCGTTGAAACATCATTCATAAAAGTTAAAATACAATAGTATACCATAGACAAAACTAACTCGGCCGTACATAAACTATACAGGGTACCTAGGAATAGAACGAGCCTAGATAAAATAATACCGTTACAAAATACAGACAAAATAATAATATTCAAACATTAACAGATAAATATAAATCCAAAAAAAGACATCGAACTACATTACCTTGTATATGTATAATTAAATACTCATTATTGTCAATTTTAAAATACATTCTTCAGTAATGTCTCTAAATATATAAATACATATATAAAATTAATTTATAAATTTACAGTGTACATTAAACAATATTAGCAACCGACTAATTTCATATAACTTTTAACTTAGCTTTAATATCAGATCAAATTAATTTATCCTTAAAAATAACTGTTGTTTCATAAACTATACGTATAATATAAATTGAACTGTTGATTTGTTGTGCAGTCTGTTGTATACAAAATTATAATATGGTAACTATTATTGCTTTAATCTGGTGTTTAGGATTGCCAGTAATATAAAAATCCTTTTTCATCTCTTTAAACTGGGACTTTTTTTTTAAGATTTTACAACCGAAATATTACATACACAATTGGAATTTTAATGATAAATATGTACGAAAAAGGATTTTCATTTCACTGGACGTCACATCGTAAATTATTTAACAAATCTGTTATAATATCTA